>JARHVA010000224.1:0-127500 GCA_037957365.1 Torreya grandis | reverse complement strand
AGGTGTAGTGAATAAATATGTGTAATATATTAGGACCCACTTCACATATTTTTGTTAAATGATTTTATTTTTTATAGTGGCCTTTGTGGTTATAATGCCCTATCAAATTATCGCTATCTGAATAAACATTAAAAAAAACTCCAATGTGACCATTTTATTCTTAGGAATGACCTCAGTGATTCATTTTGATTTCTTACCTAATGTGATGATGACACCACATGTCTTGAACTAATAAATTTCATCATGTTTTCACATGTATGGATGCCCATGAAATTTTTTACAAACCTCAAAGTGCCACATCACATAACACCTCATATTTTAATGGTTTGATTTAATGTGTGAGAATTTGCTATTGACTAATAAGAATATATATTCCTTGGTTTATCCTTTTGAAGGAGTATGCGTGTGTGTGAGGTGTTGTATTTAGACTCATCATATGTAAAATTTATGAAGAGTTCAAATTTTTCTCATTTCCAAAAGCCATAGTGAAGTTCAATGTTTTAAATTACACCCACATATTTGAATGAAAAAACATTCTTCTTCCTTGGATGATGATTTTACAACCTACACTGTATCAATAGTGGAATAGGGGCTAGAATGCATAATTTTGTTACATGTCTTTAGGATGGAATAACTTCTTATTCTCATTAGTTTCTTGTATCATTCAGTTTCATGTGCCTTTATAAAAAAAATCCTTTTAGAATGACATTCTTCTATGTTGTGAATTATGATCCTATGGTTTTCATATATTTTTCTAGCCTTCTTCTATGGAGGTTTAACTATAGTATTTTTCATATAAAATATTGAGGTTGAGAATAATTGCTTTTTTCTATTTTTTGGGGCCTCTCTAGTAAATTGCATGCTTTATTACTTATAGTTTATTTTATCATTCAATTTTTTTATTTCAAGAAATAAATTTTCCTTTTTATTTCAACATTTTTGTAATCTTTACTTCATTTTAGTGGACTACTCCCATTGTTTCAATAGTTAGGTATCTCAGTTATGTTTGGATATATCAATACAAATCATTCTTGTGTTTAATTACTTTATTCCTTTTAGAATCCTTAATGTTGAGTTTCATTAATAAAATGGAAGGTATTTATGTAGTCTTTAATATATTAGTCCTCCTTTTATCATAACAATTACCACTACATTTATTTTTACTCATAGGAAACTTTTGATAAATACTAATTTGTAAAACAATAAAAAAAAGTGACTCAAATAGGGGTATGCAATGGCCTTCTACTGATTTAGAGAATAATTTAATAATTATTGAAGTAGGCTAAAACCTACACCATTGCATATGTCCCATTGAGACCTTTCCAATGGTATGCAGAATATGGAAAATGGAGCTCATATGCTCCTTGTGTAGCTAGTCCAAGTTCTGGTCAAAACAAGTCAACATGTGGTCAAATTTGGTCAAAATCCAAAAATTGACCATCATGGAATGTTTAAAATCCATTTCCATGGTGTATATCTCATTTAAATATTTTTGGTACATTTTATGATTTAAAACATGGAGTTTGTATGTGCAAGTTGTGACCTATCGAGTTGGGCTACTAGCCGAGTTGGGGTGACCAGTCGAGTTGGAGCTAAGTTGGGGCCACCATAATATGCCATAGATTTTCCACATCCCAAGTTAATTTTAAATTCTTATGCCATAGGCATTGGCATTGGTTACCATGAGCCCATGCCTTTATTAAAGGCTTAAACAAAGTGTATCCCATTTTTGTGGGATTTTGTTATGATAAATAAACTTTATATCCCTTTTATTGTGGGGATATGGATAAACACCAAAAATGATGGCATGGGATTTGAATATCCCAAATTTGGTGAATGGATAATGCCTTCACCATAATATTTGAAGCCTAAAACACTATATAAAGTGCTTGGAGGGGCTCATTTCAAATCATTAGTTTTCAAAAACAAAGCAAAGTTTCAGAATCAAAGCCAAAGCAACTATTGCTTAAGAGGATTAGGAGGCTTGAAAAAAGAGATAGAGGTAGAATCAAAGAAAAGTTTGAGAAGGGACTTATGGTATTTTTTCCTAAAGATCAACTTTGTAGCTGGTGAAATTCTATTTTAAAAATGTCTTGTAAGTATTTTTAAGCATTTTTAATAAATCAGCCTATAGAGGACCCAGAGACGTAGGCCATAGTGTCGAACTCCATAATCAATTATGAGTGTTGATTTTCTTGATGTCTCTTGAAAAATTACTATTTAAAATAAATTTTCAAGTTAATTATTAATTAATTCTATAAATTATTATTGTGAAGCAAAAAATATATATGTAAGCGTATTTTGCTCAAGTTTACAAATCAGGTTGGTATCAAAGCTAAGTTTGTGGGTGAATTTTTGATTTTATTTTTAGCTAAATTTAGATATTGTAATAAAATTAACCCAATACTATCACAAATTTAGTTATTATTGAATACCCTCATCTCTGCAATAATAGAATACTATAATCTCAAGAGCAATGTCAACAAGTGGCAGAGCAAAGACAGGGGCAATAAATTGAAAAACTTCAACAAAGCATTGATATGTTGTGGGTATAACTACAAAAAAAACATTGAAAAAAGAAAAATATGTGTGAATATGTAGAGACTTTGGGACATTTTGCCTAGCAAGGTCATATTGTCGAGCAATGCTAGATACTGCACCCCAGTCAAGAACTGTTATGGTTCAAGAAATGAAATGAGGAAAGAGGTAAGGCAGAAGTAGTGTCCAACATCAATCAATCAACCCAAATATAAGTACATTATCAAACAACTCTAGAGTCTCTAATGTGACAACTGCTACTAGCTGAAGTGCCAGATAATATGCTACACTCTGAGGAAACTCAATGGCAGAACTACACTGCTATCACTAAGGGGAAGTTCATGCAGATATATTTTGACTAGAGTTATAAAGCTATTTATATTATTGAAGGTATCATAAAATGTCTAAAGATAAAATCTCTTCCATTACCTCACACTAAGACATTCAGAGGAGTTGATCGCATAGTACATGGATATGTGACCCATTATGGCATCCTATATTTCGGCATTGGAGGGCTATTATTTGATAATGTAGCTCTTGACATAGTTCCAAGAGAAACTGAGGAGATATATTTGGGTCATAATTATCTCACATCCTACCATTGTAGAGACATGACATCAGGAGAAAGAATCCAACTGATGACTAGTCATACCTATGAGGTTCAATTTAGAACAAGCCAAGTAATTAAGGTATATTATGGTTATAGTAGTGATTCTTATAATTTTTAGACTCATATTAGTCCTATTAATTAAAATGATGTTAATTTTGGAAGCAAAAAATGCTCTGATTATTAATGTATCTTCTGATGTACATTCTAAGGATGAAAATAATGAAATCAACTCTTCTGGCTATATTGAATGTGCTAACCCTAAACATTTATCAATCCCATGTTTTGATACATTTGAAAATCACACAAAAATAATAGGCTCTAAGCTGTTAGCCAAAATGGGATTTGAAGGAAAAGACCTTGGCATTAATGTTTAAGGAATTCTCCAACCTATTCAAGTGGAAAAGAGACAACTTCATGCAACATTAGGATATCAGGGTGAAGGACAAATTACCCAAGAAGCTAAGTTGAATGATTACTCAAGAAATAAGATAGAACACCCTAGAGAGTTGTAAGAAGCACTCTCTGAAGATGCAATAAATACATTGCATGAAACATCTTCAAATGACTCATCAAGGTATGCAAAAATGAAATACTCAAATGTATTCTTTGATTATGCCTAAGGAAATCCCGAAAAGATGCCTAACAAACCTGCCAAAATGAGGTTGTCTAAAAAATACAAGAAACATTAGCAACAACCTAAGACAAAGGTTGTAATTGCAACTTCAGTTAGGCAATTGACAGAGTCTTTTCAATTAGAACTAGAGACAACATCAATCAAGGAAATGATAGTCAATGAGAAGCTGATAGTTCAAAGATTGTCACCCTAGAAAGGTAAATAACACTTCTTTAAAAGAATAATAATTAAGCATTCTAAGATAGATGCTATCTTTGATAAAAATTATCAAAAAAATTTGATTTCGAAAGATGTTTTAGAAACCCTAGGTTTAGAAACTAAGCCACATCTCAAACCATATTTGTTGGATAAGATAGATAATGGCAGTAATGTATATGTAAGTAAAACATGTAAACTAGGGTTTGTAATTACCTTTAAATTTTTAGATTAATTTGAGTTATATGTGGTTCCACTCCATTTTAATGGCATTGTCATAAGAGAACCATATTTGTCTATAAGAAAGGCAACTTTTTTCTAAGAAGGAAAATCAGTATAACATTGTAAAAGATGGGATAGAATATCTCATGCAAGCACATCAGAAATAAAAATTATAGGATAATGGTACCTTTAGTATTATTTGACTCATGTATATTTTAGACAAGAACACTGTAGGACAACATGAAGATGCCATCATGAGAAGCATCAAGAATAGCCCAGAAGATAGGTTGTATATTATAATATGTATGTTTCAGTATGTGTAAATATGTATTCATGTTTGAATATAGGAATTTTTTATAAATGTATAAGATGCAAGTATGGGCAAATTTTTTAATTTTTATATATAGTTACAATGTTTACAAAGACCCAAGAAGGGCAACACTTGTAAAATTGTGTTGCAATTGTAAAATGGTGATTATTATAACAATAGGTGTTATACAACACTTTATTTCATAGTTTCAAAATCTAAAGACCAATAAAATCATCTTCAAAACTTATTGGCATTCAAAGGATCATCAGAGCAAGTTATCGAGACCCAAAGCCATGAAAATATCCTCACATGGAGTACTAGGTCTAGTACTAGCTTTTTGAGGACAATAAGCCTTCTTATTAGGGAGGTATGATCTATAGATCAATTTTTAAAATGTTTTGAAGTAGACTTAAACTTTCACCATTACATAGGGCCCATTGAGACCTTTCCAATGACATGTAGAATGCAAAAAATGGAGCTCATATGCTCCTTGTGCAGCCAGTCCAAGTTCTAGTCAAAGCAAGTCAACAAGTGGTCAAATCTAGTAAAAATCCAAAAATTTACCATCATGTAATGTTACAAACCTATTTACATGGTTTATATCTCATTTAGATCTTTTTAGAACATTTTACGATTCAAAAAATGGAGTCTATATGTGCAAGTTATGACTTGTTGAATTAGGCTACCAATCGAGTTGGAGTGACTAATCGAGTTGAGATGACTGAGTTGGAGCCAAGTTTGGGTGACCAGCTAAGTTGGAGCTAAGTTGGGGCCACCACAACATTCCACCAATTTTCCACATCCCAAGTTCATTTTAAATGCCTATGCCATAGGCATTGGCATTGGTTACCAAGAGCCCATGCCTTTATTAAAGGATTAACCAAAGTGTATCCCATTTTTGTGCAATTTTGTTATCATAAAACAAAATTTATATCCCTTTTAATGTGGGGATATGGATAAACACCAAAAATGATGGCATGGGATTTGAATCTCCCAAATTTTGTAAATGGATAATGCATCCACCATAATTTTTAAAACCCAAAGCAATATATAAAGTGCTTGGAAGGGCTCATTTCAAATCATCAGTTTTTGAAAATAAAGCAAAGTTTCAGAATCGAAGCCAAATCAACTATTACTTAAGAGGCTTAGGAGGATTACAGAAGGAGATAGAGGTAGAATCAGAGAAAAGTTTGAGAAGAGACTTATGGTATTTTTCCCTGAAGATCAAATTTGTAACTTTTGGAAACATCTTGTAATTATTTTCAAGTATTTTTAATAGATCAACCTTTAAAGGACTAGGAGACGTAGGCTATTGTGCCGAACTCCGTAATCAATTACGTGTGTTGATTTTCTCGATGTCTCTTGGAAAATTGTTATTGAAAATAAATTTACAAGTTAATTATTAATTAATTTCATAAATTATTATTGTGAAGTGAGAAAAATATATTTAAGTGTATTTTTCTAAATTTTACGGATCATCTACTCCTCTGCATCTTCCTTATATTTCTCAATGTGAATATCCCACCATTATTAGACATGGGTTCCCACTTTAAATAAATAAAATGTTATTTTCTCTAAATTTGAGAATGTGTTTATAAGAAAATACAATTCTAAATTCATAATCCAATATTCAAGAGTGCATTGATTTTTATTTTACCTTCAAACATCATGACATTAAAATGTAATTTAACCTTAAATGTCATGCACCCCTGGAAAGCCTACCTTTCTAGAGCTATTGGCATGATTTTTAGCATTTGCTAATGAATTTATGTTAAATGGGCCATAATTTCATCCCTTTACTTTACCATATCCTCTTCAAGCATTTGCTTTATTAGGACTGAGGAAGTGAATCCTCCTTTTATGTCCATATATGGCTTGTTGTGTTTATTTAGAAGATAATTAGATGGATATATTATCTCCAAGATAAGCTTTTGATAGTCTAACCTCATTTAATGGGATACACAAGATCTAAATCACTTTGCTACCATAGATCTATATCGATGATTAAACCTAGATAAAAACACACCAACTTATAAGGATTAGTGCATTATATTAAAACCCAAACTCTTATGTACTAGATTGACACATATTTTCAAGAGTAGTAAACAAAGATTTATTGCAAGATAATAAGAGAGTTTATAAAAATAAATAAATGTCATGGATAAATCTCAGTTATCCACTTTAAATTAGACTAGAATTAACCCTTGCATTATAGTTGAATAAAAATAGTAACAGTAATATTATTTAGAGCAATAAAACCTAATAACATATACTCAACATGCATAGGCATGTGAATAGGGTTTTATTTGAAGACAAACAAAACTAATAATATCATTTCAACATGTATATGTATGTGAAGAAGACACATCTTATGAATAAGAGATATACTAGAATAAAAATTGACAATAATAGTAAAATAGATTGGGTCACAGGTTGATACAGGTAATGATTAATGATATAGGATGAACTATTTATAGTAATTTTATAGCCTATGACATGAAATTTTTGAAAATCATTTGAAAATTCAGTGTATGCAATACCCTTTTCACTTTTGAAAGGTTTCCAAGTTCAATAGGGAATTTTAAGCATTATTTAAAAATATTGTACTATTAACTTCATTGCTAGCTCATTTTGGGGATTTAATAGCATAATTGGATCAACATTGAGTGGTTATGAGTATAATTATACTAAAATTATAATTTTATATATTTTAATTAAATCTTCATGTCATAATTTTAGTGTTGATTTGCTAGAATAATTTTAAGATTAATTGGTTTTTATTTTATTTATTTTTACAATGCAGCAACATAGGATTATGTTGACCTGGTCTAAACATGTAAAACCAATTATTTACATATATTTGGAGTATTTCAATTTTTATAAGAATTATTTTTAATACATAATATTTTATATTACTTAATAGTTGTTACAGTATTGCCCACTTTTTACTTCACAATAACCAATCACATTATGACATGTTACCATTTGAATAATTAGTGCATCAATGTACAACATATTCAAATATAAAATTAATTGAAAGTGTTTTATCTAATATTAATTTAAAGTGTGACTTTCCCTCCATTTTGATATGTCAAACAAAAAATATAAACTATAAAAAGTTTGACTCTTTTTTTTTTTTTTAAAAAATATTCCTACATGAAACCTAGGTCATAGTGTGAACCCCCAAAGTTAGGGGTTTTCGCTACTAGCATTTCTCCAATATACAAAAAATTATTTTACATTAAATACAATGTCTCCACTACTTATGTCGATAGGGATTTGCCTATTGAATTAATCCTTGTGTTTCATTCCCAATCAATGTCCACATTCCCTTTTAGAGGATGAATATAAATGGAATCATCTACTTCTAACATGGTTCATGCATTGGTTTGGCTATGTCGTTATACCAGATGTTGGTTGGTAGGGTTGATTTTGTCCACCAGTGATGCAGTGGCAAATACTTAAGGGTAAGTGGTCAATAAATTGAACCATTGACATTGGTACCTTTTTCATTGATGGACCCTGTTCTATAGATATTTATGATCTTGCATTAGATTTTGTTGATTTATTTATCTAGATTTTTAATATGCATCTAAAAATGCAAAGGTTTGTTTAATGTGTTATTAATTCAAACTAAGGCATATCATTGAACCAAATTCCTGAAAGTGATATATACTACCACTCCAAACGTGAAAGGCTTTCTTTGAATACATTAGGATCATAATTATGGCATTCATATAGGGGAAATGTAAATAAGTATGTAAATATGGATCCCCTCACTAATATCATCAAAATGTGTTATGTATGTTTTTATGCATGGACTGTTATGTGTTATAGGAAAAATAAAAATTAGAATGGCCAAAGGATTAGAGCTCTCATATAGTTTCAATGGTGTGGAAAAAAGTGTACATGTTCAGAGGGGAAGTGGAGTGCCACATGTCGTTCAACAACACCATGCATTCATTTTATCTTGACCACAACATGAAATATTTTTCACCCTAAGAATCATAGATCTATTACATTCATCACTTACAGTGATTATCTTAAGCTTGAAAAGCATTCATGTACGGACTCCTCCTTCTAGTTCCATTTCTCCACAAACCATCTTGCATTTGTCTTAATTAAATACTACTTGCACACCCACAACATTCATATTACTTAAAGCTTTTATACTTCTAGTCATACCTGGAATTTGTATAATGTTAGGGAGGGTTTTAATCCTTCCATATTTAAAACTCAACTTGAATCATCCTTGACCTATGATCTTTTATACATTTTTTTATCTAATAATAAGATGTAACCTCTATTGATCTTTTCATATTCATAAAACCACTACCTATGAGGGGTCATATGAAAATATGTACTCGACTCAATAAACTGTGCACCATTATACACATACAAGCTTGATGTTTCCAAGAATCAAACTGCCTCCGTCCCCCCCGCCGCCCCCACCCCCCAAGTCTTCACTAAAGGGATTTATTTCAATAGACTAAGAATAATGAGATGACTTACCCTTTTTAATTTTTTTATATTTTCAATCTTTCTTAAAATGCCTTATTTTACCATAGTTCTAGTATTTTCTCATATCTTTTTTCTATAGTCTTAGATTTACTTCTATAATTTGTTTATTTTTTCTTTCTTTTAGTTCTTTATTGTAATTGACATCTTACCAAAAATACATCCCTTGTTTGATAATACTCAATAGATTTTATCTCATTACTTATAATAAGGCTCCCACTACATCCTCACATTTTTAATCTCAATATAGTAGTAGTTATTTCCATAACTAAATTATCCAAAGTGTCAGTAGAGATTAAAGATAGGTAATACAATTTTATTCATCCATAAAATAATACATCTTCTTTTGAAGAAATAATTTGTTTGCTATATAATTTGTAGTCAAATAAATCTGGTCACAAGTAAATGACAATGCTAATTCTTGACATATTCTTAATTACATGAATTGTACCCAATTACATGGCTCTTATTCACCATTCCTCTAATCCATTTGACTATATGTGGGCTTGAACCTTTATTTTTCATTACTATTTTAAAAAAATCTTAATGCTAAATGCTCAATTTGTGTAAAATGACCTTCAAACCATTCCTTGAAAAGTATAATTTTTTATGATTTTCCTTGATAATTTTGATCTAAATAGATAGCAGTGCACTACGCACCTGTCCACTAGGGTTGACTATGTGCCTCACCAAATAATGACTAGTTCCTAAATTTGAATTTAATAATTTGGGTCTCCCACATGTTTTATAAGGTCACTAAAGGAAGTTGTCAAAAGATTCACTTATAAATACATGTCAAGAATTATTCATTTCCCCAGTCGTTATTCACTTGGTACAATAACTCATACTTCTGCACATTGAGATAACACACCCTATTCTACCCAAATTCTAAATCATTAAAGAATATTAATCATAAGCCAAGTCAAGATCCCTCTAAAACAAGTTAAGAGCCATCATTGTTAGGTATCAAAATCATCTTCTAGTTGCATACATATAATCAAAATATCAAAATTTCACGTTCATTCTAGGAAGGAGTACCATGTGGGATTTATTTCTCAACTTGGAGTATTAGATACATAGGAAACGATCAATCATCAAGAGTGTGTTGAGATCATCTCAACCTTTTACATTCCCCTCTTTTTATTATAGGTTTTCATGTTATCAAAGTTCCCTAAGGGTTTCAAAGATAAGAGAAGGCAAACAATTATATTTTTCCAGAAAAACCCTAAGTTTTATCTATCACATTTCCTATCATTTATATGTGTATCATGTGTAGTGATTAGTTTGGATGTATAGACAACCTATATCTATCTATAATCAACAAACTCAAGTGCATTGTGTCACTGTCTACACTATGTGCTTTTGTCTAGGTTCATTTTATGTTTATACTTATGTTATGGCATTTCCATATTATTACTTTCTCTATAATTTTCTATATGTTATTTATCATAGTCACCTTAGATGAGTTTGTAGTCAACTAAGTGGAGCACATTATTCCACCTCCATATGCAATATATATGTCTAGATTATATTTTTGTTCCTAATCCTGATAGTGAGTCTACATAGTCATATTTTAAACTAGTTTTCATAATCAAATAGTCAACATAGATTAATAAGCAATCTAAGTATTGTTCTTTCTTTTTACTTTCCCAATATAGCAATTTTTTAGATTTAGCAATTTGTCAAAATCATAATAGTTAATCGTTATATATCTTGAACTTTCTTATATTCTATAGTTTTACACCTATATAATACAGTTAAACACTATCTTAATTAATTCATTTCAATTATCTAGTATTTTATCAACAATAGGGTAAAACATAATAAAAATATTAAGTGTTATAGTTTGTAATTTATCATTTAAGATGAAAATATTTGTTCCTGGGTTGAGAACAAATTCTTGAAAATCAAACTTCAAATCTACCAAATATTTCAGTGGTTGAAGGTGTGAAATTATTCTTAGACAAGAAAAAGACACTCAAAATGAGCTAATCAACTGACACCAAGGCAAATTGATAAAAAAAATAAAATGAGCTATTAACTCAACATTGAATAAGGTGGGTTGTCTCACAAGATTGTGTGGATTAAATTGTCTATGATTTTTCCTAGTCTTCAACACACCAATAATGATCATACTTCCATGTAATCTTCCTAGTATTATATTCTATAATAGATTTTGATTGCCAAAGATAACCTTACGTACATACAAATTCAATTTTCTTCTTCCTTTGCATATTATAGTACAATATGGGTTCAACATAAGTATAAATACGAGATAAAATTTCCAAATAACTTTTTCTACCAATAGAAGATATTATTTGGATTGTCAAGTCCAAATCTGCGATGATATTGATGCAAACAATGGGGATTGGGAAACTCAAACCCTGTAAACAGGGCTTTGCAAGTCCTTTTTCAATTATATGTTTAGTTGTAAATGGTTATTGAGCCCACAATTGAAATCCATCTAATAGCTTATATAGCTCTTCCCTAGAATTATCAAAATTAGGGACAAAACATGAGTAGATTAGCACATAACTCCTATTGAACTGGTGAACTTACATAATAAAGAAGAACAAACCTTATCAAAGAGACTTCAGAAATGTCGTGTATAAATGTCTTATAGACTCAGAGCCAACATTAGTATCCAAGGACTAATATTGATATTTGGGTATTTAGTATCTTTTAAATACTTATCAAAATACAATAGACAAAACTATTGTTTTTTCTTTCTCATTATGTCTGCGAATACACCACCAAATACCATACCTTCTAGATGGTTTTATTATATCTATGCTCTTTACCTAAAAAATAAATTATACATAAAACACCTCTTTAAATTATTCTATAAAAGTGATACCTTATTATTTATTGTTATTGTTATGTTGATAAGCATACACATACTAGAAAGCCTCACCTTTCATACGTAATCAATAATCCACATTCTTTTTCAAAAGTTGAATACAATCAGCGTCTCCTACTTCTAATGTATGCCATGCATTAACAAAATTACGTGGTAGTAGTGGGTATTATTTCTAGTGATGTAGTTTCGATAAGAGTTACCATCAACATTGATGTGTAGGAAATATTTACTTTTCTGCATTAAATTCTACTATTTTTTATGTTGAATTGAATGTGCACATAAGGATGGAGATGCTCTCCTGATACATTATCAACGCAAACTAGGCATATGGTCCTAATGAAGAAAGAGGGCATAGATGAGGAGCAATTCATAGTTTATCCTATCTCAGCTATTGGCTCCCTAAGTTAATGACAATGATGCCCAATTGAATAGGTAAAAAATCATTTTGTTATTTTTATTTTAATAATTTTGAAATTAATTAAATAGTATATTATTAATGTTAAATAGGAACAATGGAGGATTGTCTGACCATCATCACGGCTATAGTATAAATATGAAGCGTCCCTTTTCCAATTGACAGGACTAGGGAAGCATAATCTTCCAAAATGGAGAAGATTATAACACATCGTGAAAAGATGTGATCATGGGTGAATCAAGCACAAGGGGTAGGCACACAAGAATATGAGCACATATATTATGTAAAGGCTTCAATAAACTAATTAATGGAGGACAGAGATATCAAAATAGATGAGATTCATAATCTTTTTAATGAACAATAGAAATTATTAAAGTATATTTACCTATCACATGCACCTATATCAGAATTGGGTGAAGATTATGATAAAGATTGTTGTGTTAGGAAGAAGATGCCTTAACATTGAGATAAAGTTTCCACTGGTTGGATTGTTGTGTTTCCATTTTAGCTATGCCAGGTACAATAAAGGAATTGTATGGCACAAGCTACAAACAAAAATTGGACTAAAAGTTAAAAAACAAGCGATTCCTTTCCTTCACTCATGCTTTGTGTTTTCATGAATTCTTTTGCTGACTAGTCGTCATTTTTTCGCCCCGCATGGAACGAATCTAGCATCGCCTCTTTCAGCTCTCCCATCACCAGATTAGGTTGCGGATATCAACTAAATCGAACCGATATGTTTAGTTGATATCCGCAACCTAATCTGAGAAAACATAAAGCAGGGCATCCACGTGAAAAGTAAGGAATGGTCCGAGTGGAAAAGATCAATCAATTAATTTGATGCTGACTAGGAGTGGTAAGATGGTGGTGGCAGAGTATAAATGAGCTAGAGGAACTATACAGGCATACGCCGTGCTTGCAAAGGCTGTGTGGGGAACAACAACAACAACAACAACAGAGCTTTGCCAACTTCTTTTGTGCAGTTTGAGTTTCTATAGAAGCCACAGTTATCTTAGTTGGGTCAATGGCAGAAAGTCTCTGCGTCTGTAATGATGGTAGCTTCGGCCCGAAACGTCTGTTTGGATTTCCTGAAGCATCAGAAAAAGGGGAAACAATAATCAAAGGCTTCGTTGTTCTCCAAAAGATAAATGTTTTAGATTTGAACGATTTCTATGTAGATGTGGTGCACAACATTACGGAGCTGATCGGAAATAAAGTCTGGCTATGCCTTATCAGCACAACTGTTCTTGATCAAAGTTACTATTCTATAAATTATTTTCTATTGAAATTGTTTTTATTATATGTCAGAATTCTTTTAAGAATTAGGGGTTTTAGTTTATCTTCTTATAAATTTGTTAAAAGTTTAATCTGATCACGGGCTTGTAAATTTAATCAAAATGTGACAGGCAATGGAAATGGAAAACTCGGGGAGCCTGCATTTATACAGAAATGGATTTCCAGTGGGGAACACATAGTGACCGGGGAGAGCAAGTACCAAGTTGAGTTTCAGTGGGATTACACCGAATTTGGGACTCCTTGTATCAGAAATTTACATTGCCATGAGTTTTTTCTTAAGTCATTAACAATGGAAATCCCTGAGCAAGGTAATGTTCATTTTGTCTGCAACTCTTGGGTTTACCCTGTATCTAAATACAAGAGAGATCGAACATTCTTGTCGAATAAGGTATGCCCAGAACGTGGTGCTTTTTAATTCAGTTTTCCAATTATTAAATCAGTAATATCACTTCTTGATCAGGATTGACTTCCATTTCATTTTATACATGTTAGAATGTTTTTTTTTTCGGCTGTTGCCAAGGTACTCTACAAATTTTAGTGTATAGTGAATTCTTTTGGGTATAATTATGTGAGAGTTTTTGGATCTACATTTCAGGGTATATTTTGTAAACTTTCATAGTAAGAAATATGAGGGGTAATAGTTGTCACGCATTTTAATGGTCCGAAATGCCAACCCTTTCTTTTTGGCTGTATCAGGTATATTTAAGATTGGAAAATATTTGTCTGACAGTCTATGTTCGCGTTCAATTTTTTAAGATTGTGTTTTATGGCAGCTTTGCAGTTCAAAATTTTTAGCAGCCTTTTTAGCTTTCGTGAATTGTTTAGCAGTCTCTTTTGGTTCTGCGAATCAGCGCCATAGCGAACCTTATAATCAAAGTGAGTTTGAAAAATGAAAGTATGTAAATTAAATTGTTTTAAGTGAACCTTATATAGCGAATCATTTGTTATGTGTAACATTTATTAACCCATTTCACATCTTGTTATAGCTGTAAACTATCATTATCTCTGAGATTGATTCTTTTATCATTTTCATCTTGATTATGGTTCATAGAGTATGATCCAAAACGTTGATCCTAAAGCACTCATACAGTTGTATTCAAAAGATCTCACTATATTCTATATGGATTATGGAAATCCTTTTGCTTTAAGTTTAGTTTAGTTTCCCTATAAAATTACTAGACTACTGATGCCAGGGTCTCTAGCTATTGTCAAAGTCTCATAAATGTTGACCTTTGTTTCCCTATAGTATTACTGCATTATTGTTGCCTTAGTCCCCTATTGTTGCCAAAGTCCCATAAAAGTTTACAATAGTTTTCCTACAACATTACTGAGCTACTAATGCTAGAGTCTCTTGCTATTGTCAAAGTCCGATAAAAGTTTATTGTAGTTTTCCTATGGCATTACTAAGCTAGTATTGTGGAAATCCTATAAGAGTTTACAATATTTTCTATATAGTATTAGTGGATTGTTGTTACCAAATTCCTATAAAGTTTATGGTAATTTATCTATAACATTACTGAACTGTGGTTGTAGTTTCCCTATAACATTATGGGGCTTCTATAGCCAAAGTCCCCTAAGTTTACACTAGTTTATCCATAGCATTAATAGGCTACTGTTGTTGACAAAGATTCATATATGTTCATCAAGATTTGACAAACCTTTAGGGTGACAATGGGCCACAAATCTCACGCAAAAGAGTTACCATTGCCATTAAGTTTGGTATCATGATAAATTTCAAGGATGACATTTCCTTTAAAATTCTAGTTAGTACTCATGGGATTTGCTAATCTTTTTGTATTGCCAATTGAACCAATGTATCTCTTGTAAGTGCCAAGGGCATAGGGAACTTAAGACTTTTAGCCAAACCGTATTGAGTAGGTAGAGGTGATCCCATTTAGCTTTTACACTTTAATCAATTGAAACTATTTATTTGATCTCAAGTAAAGTTCCAATGTTTCAAGGTATTGAGTGCATATAATTTAGTAGTAATGTATATACAAAAGTGTTAAATAGCTAGTGCCTTAATGGCAATCTATATAAAAATAACCAATTTCTCTTACTATCTAGTATAATCCTCAAGTCATATAAATCGCTTAGAGTCATGTCCTATGTAGGATTTAACCTTTTGAATTAGATTATATAAATAGATCGAAGCCTTTCAAGGGAAAATCAGAGTAAAATCATAAACACAGAATAATAAACTTTGTATTATAATCTCTACTAAGATAAATCAAATAGTTTATGACATTTAAACTATGCCAAAAGCACTACATGATTAACAATCTTTTATAACAATTTCAACATAGCTTCATTGCTCTCATATATTCATTCATATCTTACAAAACTAAAAAATAGAGTATGTGTAAAAGACATTTTACAAAAGGAATAATCGGTTGTGAACTTTGAAAGACTCTAGATCTAACCAGAATGTGTGTGTGTGAGAGAGAGAGAGAGTGTGTGTGTGTGAGAGAGAAACATTTAATACATCAGGTGATTATATCAAGTCAATGTAAAAACAACTAAAAGGAAATATAAGATTATTTTAATGCGAATTGTCAAAGGTTAGCTGAGTTAGAAATGATGTGGTAGAGAAAATTAAATGTTGTTGAGATGTAGTCCATGTATGCCAACACACCCCCTTAATTTTCACTTCCATGTATATCCATTATACTTATGCTTTCCTGAAGATGTTCAAATGTGTTCTTTGAAAGTGACTTTTTAAATATGTCTTCTAGTCATTCTTCAATCTTGCAGAACTCAAGATAGATATCACCATTATTCACCAATTCATGAATAAAGTGATATCTAGTGTCCATATGCTTGTTACATTTGTGAAAAAGCTTTTAGATAATGCAATCCCTGAATTATTATCATAATATATCTTTGTAAGTTTTTCTTGAGTGTGCATCAAATCTAAAAATATTCTTCTCATCCAAACTGCCTGGCAAGCTATTGATGTGGCTATAACATTTTTTTTGACTGATGAAAGTGTAACAATTGGTTGTTTCTTAAATGCCCAATAGATAACACTCAATCTAAGATGAAAAATATACTTGGAAGTGTTTTTCCTATCATCCATGCTACCTCCCCAATCACTATTCATATAACCAATCAATTTGAAGTCATTTGAAGGTTTATACATGATTCCAAAACTCTTTGTTCCAGCTATGTATCTCAATATTCTTTTTCCAAGTTTTCATTGGGATTATTTTGGTTTATCCATGAATCTTGAGATAATACTAACCCCATGCATAATGTCCAATCTTGTGGTGGATAGATACATGAGGCCACCCACTAATCTTTGGAATAAAGTTGTAGATCAACACTTGAACTTTTGTCCTCCTTACTAAGTTTTAAACCCAATGCAATAGGTGTTGGAGCTAATTCACATTTATCATCTTGAACTTCTTCAATAAGTCTTTGGGATACTTTGATTAACATATAAAAATTTCTTGTTCAGTTTTACTTACCTCTATGCCAAGAAAATCAATCATATAGAATTCATCTTTCATGGCTGCCTTAAATGAATTAATTAACAAATTACCAGGGAATACCAAATCATCCACATACAAGAAAAGTATCAGAATTCATCCTTGATCATTGACTTTGAAAATAAGGTGGGTCCATTGCCACACTTATTAAACCCACTGTTCATAAAATAAGAATATATTCTACCATACCAAGCTCTAGGAACTTGCTTGAATCCATATGAGGCCTTTTTGAGCTTATAGAGCTTTTTCTCTTATCCCAAAAATTCATAACTAGGTGGCGATTTTATATAAACATATTTTCATAAAATACCATTCAATAATGTTGATTTGACACCCATTTGACATACCTAATAGCTTCCAATTATTTTGAAATGTAATATATAACACCATTCTAATACTGTCTAATATTGATATAGGTACAGATGTTTCATTATAATCTATAGCAAGCTATTGTGTGAACCCTTAGCCACTAGTCTTGCTTTGTGTTTCTCAAATTTCCCATTAGCATTAAAATTTATTTTGTAAGATCATTTTACTCCAATTACATCCTTTCCTTTAGGAATCTCTATAAGATCCCATGTTTGATTCCTTTCTATCATTGACCAAATTTATTCATTCATTTGTAATTAAATTGCCATCTTTATTTGCATTTTCAAAGGAAATTGGATCACCTTGTGTTAAAAATGCAAACTTAGAACATAAATCCACATTTTTAGCATCTTATGAATCATCATAAATATCCTTTAGGCTACGTGTTTTCTTCAAAGTGTTTATTGATTGTGATCTCAATGATGCAAGTGTTGGATTAAAAGAATCAATATTGTTATTGGTTGCTAGATTAGATGGATTTGGAGTGATAGGTGCCTTAGAAGGCATTATAGGAACATTTACTTGTGTGGTATTAGTCACACTTTGAATATCATTGTACTCATTCTCATATGGAACACTAGCTACAATTATAGTAGTTGTGTTTATGCTACTATCACACACTTCTTTAATAAATTCTACATCTTGGCTAATTATTACCTTCTTCATAACTAGATTGTATAGCTTATATGCTTTGGATTGTTCGTTATACCCCACAAATATGCACTTATCACCTATATCATCTAACTTCTTTCTCAATTCTTAAGGTACTAATGAATATGCTATGCATCCAAAGACTCTCAATTGTAAGTCACTTTGCTTCTTTATGCTATGAGATTCTTGTGGTATTTTATTTATCACAGCTTTTGTTGGACATCTAGTCAATATGTATATTGTGGATGCAACAACTTCATCCCAATATTCATTTAGTAGATGATTGGATTTTATCATGTTTTCGGCTATTTCCACACTTGTCCTTTTTTTCATTTTAGCTACACCATTTTGTTGAGGTGTATATCTTGCTATAAACTACTTCCTTATTCCATTTGCTTTACAAAAATTCAAAAATTTATTCGATATGTACTCACCTCCTTGGTTAGTTCTCAACACCTTGATATCCACTTTTATTTTCCACTTTGGCCTTGAACTCTTTAAAAATAATAAACACGCGTAATTTATATTTCAAGAAATAGACCCTATTTTTTTAGTTAAAATCATCAATGAATGTCAAGAAGTATAAATTTCCACTTATTGATGGTGTTTGCATTGGTCCAGAAAGATTCGAATGAACTATCTCAAGTAGATGCTTTGCCCTATAATATTTTCCTTCTATAAAATTTTATCTATGTTGTTTTCATAATATGCAACTCTCATATGATGTTTTAGGCAGCTCTATTGGTGGCAATCCATTCACTATTCTCTTCCTATTCAATAGATGCAATCCATTAAAGTTCAGATGCCCAAATCTCAAGTGTCATAACCAAGATTGGTTTTTTATAAGACTTTAAAAGTTGTTTCAGCAATTGTTTTCAAGGTTTGAGGTTGTAAAACTAGTTCACTATGAATTTTGAGAGGAAACATTTTGTTTTTTATCATCACAACTTTTGTGATTAGTCTAATACAAGGTTTTTTGTCCAAAATTACATATTAATCATTCTCAAAGTATATCTTATACCCTTTTTACACTAGTTAACCAATGCTTATAATATTATGTTGCAATCCAAGAATAGAGTATGCATTGGGGACACGCTTCTTTTCTCCTCGTTTTATTTTTATGCCTTTCTCCATGACTAATACTCAGTGATCATTCCCCAACTTCATTTTTTATTTTAATAAATCATCCACTGTTGCAAGAAACTCCTTAATTACACTCATGTGATTGCTACACCGGCTATTAAATAACTATATTTCCTTTGAACTCTTTTGTGAAACATTACATGTTATCAACATTACGTTTTGTTCACTAGTGTTAGGCTGGTTTTCATTTGTAAAATTTTATTTTTATTTATTCATATCATATTATTATTATCATTCAGATGTAAAATGCCCAAATATTTTACAATAGTGACATTGAATGTTGGATTTATCATACCTTTCTCCTTGATGATGGCTATGAAAATGGCTACTTCCTCTTCCTCGTGTTGGTGTGAAAGATGTATGTGGGCTTGATGCTAGTCTTCTACTTTTAAATTTAGTAGATTCTCCTCCTCCTTTAGGTGAAAAATGACCTCCACCTCTATTGTAATTTAATCTCTCTCTTATTCTACTTACTGAAAATAGAGTTTTGAATGTATTTTCTAATAAAGATGTCCCTAAAAAATTTAACTTATACTCATGTTATAGAAGTGACCCCATCAATTCATCCACTAAAAGCTATGTTAGATCTTTAGACTCCTCAATGGCCACTACTACTTAATGAAATTTTTTTGGCAAACTTCTCGAAATCGTTTCTACAATCTTCTAATATTCCATCCTTTCACCATGAGTCCTGATATGATTTACAATCCCCATTACATGTGTAAAAAAAATGAGTCTATGTTATTTGATTTTTTTCATTTGAATATTCTCAAACTCTCTTATAAGTATTTGTAATTTGATAGTTTTAACTTTGATTCTACCTTGGTATGCTATTTACAGGTTATCCCATTATTGCTTTGACCTTGTCGCAATTGCAACCCTTAGAAAATTTGACCCCTTCATTACTTTTTGCATAAAGAACGATGCTTTTACATCTATTTTCTTGTTTTCTTTCATTAAATCCTTATCATCTTGAGAAACATCTTCAAATGCTTGTTAATTTGCCAGTTCAGGGAATCCATTTTCCACTAAATCCCAAACATCTTGGATGCAAAACAAGGTTTTCATCTTAATGGTCCAATAGTCATAACTTTTCCCATTGAACATTGGTATCTGGGGCTAGGTTATACTTCCACTCATTCCTGCCATGGCTTCTCAAAAACAAAACTCCTTATTAGTTCTCTATTAGTTCTCTATTTATGAGGGTTTCTATTTTTATTTTGTTCTTTAAAAAAATCTTATACACTCGATCACTATGTTTTAGCTATGTTTTGATAAAAATGAACTTTGGTTTGATTTATAGAAGCTACGGTTCCTAGTTTTTAACTCTTGCATAAATACTTGGCAAATTTATCTGATTTAAAATAGACTACACTTGGCTAAGACCCACTTACTTCTCTGAAACTGTCCTCCTTTTGACTTGGTCTCTTCACTTCAACGAGCTTTCCCATGAATTTTTCTCTCATTTCCAACAGTTTCCTCTTTGTCTTCAACTGGCTCTACATGGCCCAGAATATTGCTATGACTCTGATACTAATTTTGTAGGTTTTAACCTTCTAAATTAGATTATATAAAAATATCAAAGACTTTGAAGGGAAAATTAAAGTAAAAACATAAACACGAACTAATAAACTTTGTATCATAATCTTTGTTGAGATAAATCAAACAGTTTCATACATTCAAACTATGCCAAAAGCACTACAGGCTTAACAAACTTCTATAAAATTTTCAACAGAGCTTCATTGATATCATACATTCATTCATCTCTTGTAAAACTAAAAAATAGAGTATGTGTAAAATTCATTTTTATAAAAAGAGTAATCGATTGTGTAGTCTGGAAGACTATAGATCCAACTAGAATGAGACAAAGAAACATTTAATACATTCACTGATCGTAACAAGTTAACGTAGAAACATCTGCCAGGAAATAATAATATTTTAATGGAAATTGACAGTGATACAGGGAGACCCATCCCCTGGCATGCATCTTGTGTACGAGAGATACGTACGAAGACATCTCCCATGCCCAGAGACGTCTACCTACACGTTCCCACATTTCCAGCACGTTCCCTTTTTGAAATATTGCATCTTCAAAACCCTAAACCTACCAAAAACAGTCGTCTAAGGTCAACTATAGTCACAATCGAAGGTCATTTGTAGTCAAAGTCATCCATTCGTCGTAAGAATAGGGATAAAGGATGCCATTTTGCAATTTGAAGTTTTTTAAGGATTCCTATGACAGTTTTAGGTTTTTTTAACAGTCTAAATGAAATCTTGCCAGTCCACAACAATGCCCTGCATTGCCACGAATGGCAATGGCCCGAGTGTATATTTACGCTCAGGCCCAGGGCATTGCCATTTGTGACAATTTAGGGCATTCTCGTGAACCAATAAACTTTTTTTTCTCTTTCTAATGTTAACAACTTAACACTTTCAATGATATTATGAATACCAAAATTAAAAAATTGTTGACTTCATAAGTTAATATTAAATATATTATTCTTATTATAATGGTATTTTTTAATATGTTTAATGTTATTAACAAATTAATAATATATTAATTGTATAAATTTAAATTGATAAATAATAAATATACATCATAAACATTATTTATAATTATTATTGGGTTTAATATTTAATTTTAATGATGTTTAAATATTTTAAATTTGAAGTATTTTTAAATTTTATTATTTAATAAATTAATATTTATAATTTTATTAATTAATATATAATATTTTTTAATTTTTAATTATAATTTTTATTTAATTTTAATATTAATTATTCATAAATATTATTTAGATAAATGACTAAATTATATACAATTTAAAATCCTACAAAAATTAATATCTAATATAAAATTCTTTAAATTTTTCTTAATATATATTAGATATATTATATTGAATAATAAATATATATTACCATCTCTTTATACTGCCCTCTCCTATTTTAAAAAAAGTGTACCCTTACCCATCTCTCGTCTCTCCATACCCCCTACCTATACCCGCTGGTAACTATACAAATTGGGGAAGATTAGTTGTTTTAGAACTGACGTGGCAAAGGAGATTAAGTGACACCCAATGAACACGTCCTTCTTAACTCACTGGCTGTTTAAGCTCTTCCATTTTAACTAGCTCTTTTGGCACATGGGTTAAGAGTTTTTTATTTTTTTCTAGTTTTTATGCCTTATGGGAGACCCATAAAGCCTTCATCTTGTCTCTTCAAAGCTAGCTGTACATTTACAATTCCATTAATACCATTGTCATTTGTAGAAATTAATATTGTTTCTTTGATTCCTGCATATGGTAAAGTTTTGGTAAATTGGTAAACAACCATACAGTTTGATATATAGCTGCTTATAATTTAATAATTTACAGAAGTTTCCTCCAAGAAGTAAAATGGACCCAGACTTTTATGGCTCCCAAACCAGCTATATGACTGCTGCACAAATAGAAAAGAACCTTGATGGCCTTACAGTGGAAAAGGTATAATCTCTCCGTTCAAAGACACAACGATGAATTGCTATGTCATTTTGTGTGATGTTGTCTAAAAAAGTATATGATTAATATTGCTTAGGCCCTGGAAAAAAATAAACTGTTCATTTTGGATCACCACGACAACTTCATGCCTATCTCAACCAGATAAATGCTCTAACAACAAAGGCCTATGCTGAATCAATGCCCCATGGGCTGAGGCTTATGATCGAAGACTATCCTTATGCAGTGGATGAACTAGATATATGGTCCTCTGTACAGTCATGGGTTCATGAGTATCTGTCCATCTACCACAACGATGAACGAGTAAGAGATGACACGGAGATTCAGGCATGGTGGCATGAAATACAATATGTTGGTCATGGGCACAAAAAAGAGGAGACATGGTTGCATACGATGGATTTTACCCACCAAGGTGGATTAACTGGCAAAGGAATACCAAATAGCATCTCCATTTAGCAGCCCTGGTAAAGAAGATTCACTGCCAAGGGGGATTAATTAGCAAAGGAATATCAAATACCATCTCCATTTAGCAGCAAAGGACGGAGGACTTGAAGTCATACAGACTAGTGTTCTGGAACGGGCATGGGCCATGTCTTGTTAATGTATGCTTTGTTTTTTATACTTTGTACAGAGTATGAATAAGTCGTCATGATGAATGGTTTATATTTTCCATTAACTGTCGAAAATAATTATATTGTGTTTAGTGAGAAAATTTAGCATTGGTAAATATTGATGAATGTCACTAGATCTTGTGTTATTCAATATATACTCCTATACCTTGCATGCACACCTTTTTTATATAGTTTCTGAATTCAATTAAGTGGGCATTTTTTTTTTTTTGTTACATGACTACCATAGTGTATTACTATGTTTATATGTTTAGGGATATATGGTTCAAAGATCAAGGTCTTTCTAGTGTGTTCCCTTGTGTTAAGGTCCTTGTCTTCCTCATGGTCCTTATGTTTCCTTTGTAACCCTACCTGCTTTATGTTATTTATGTTTTTTTTAAACTTCATTTTATGTGCATTTAGGTCAAATATATTACCACCATTCAATATAAAATGCTTGAAAACCTACAAAATGATAATTTGTTTGTATCAAATTGTCCCTAAATGTTTTAATTGTTATTTTAGAATTCACGTTATTTTTCACTAATAACATAAATCTACATGTTTGGTCATCATTTTTTAGGGCCCTTTGCACTTTTCATAGTTTTTCGATTTCCTTATGCCCCATTTGTCATAATTCTCACCTTTTATTTGTCAATTTTTGTTTCATAAGGTTTCAATTTGAATTCAATAATTCTATAAATACGTGAGTGCATTGATACATTTAGGGATAAACAACATAAGCAATACACAATAATTTGATTTGATTATGCATCCATTGAAGTGTAAAGTCAAGGATTGCATTCTTAGAGTAGCACCATTGTACCAAATGTGAAATTAAAGGATTAGTGAAAGAGCATATAAACTATACAAGTTTCTTATATATCATTGATAAGGTCTATATGCACTAAATCTGCTCGCTTCCTTCATCGTCACTAATATTCCTAATAGTTGACACTAATTTCATTTATCTTGTCTAATATAATTTATCCCTACCAATTTATCTATTTTTATCTAATATTCCCCTCCATTATTCTTCATCTACTAACCTTTTTCTATCCCACTTCATCATTAATTCCTCTAATCATTTCTTAATCCTATCCTAATATTTCTTAGCCATTGTTTGAGATTTTTAAATTCTCAGGACCCACATACCCACCTACTAAGCCTATTCCTAGGCCCTCCTATACCCCTAGTCCTTAATCACTCATTTAATCCCTATCCAATCCCCTACCTAATCCTAATTAGTCCTTAAGAGGATTATAGGATTATCTAATTCTAGAATCCTCTCTATTTTCACCCTTCCTCTCTAGAAGCCTCTAAATCTAAAGGCTTCAAAAGAATTTTTAATTCCTTGTAAGTCTTCCCTCCACATTCTATTTAAACAACCCCATCTTCCATTGAAACCAACTCATGAATCCATAAAGTCTTTATGCCCACATGATCAACTAGGAATCACAAGCATCCATAGTTCATGATCAAGCAATCATACTGTCAAAATAAGTCCATAGAAATTAACCATCCATTTAAATATCTTGGAAGGAGGCTCGCTGAAAAAAGGGATTGGTAAGGTCTATTTTATGATTCTAATTTATTTCCATAATCCTTCCTACTAATTGGTTTGATGTTTTGAGTTTAAATTACATAGTTTATGGTAATTTAATCCATTAGCTGAAAATTCATACTACATTTTATCGACCAAGGTAGGACAATCACTCCTTTTGGATTAATTTTTGTGAATGTAAAGAGTGATAATGCAGCCTGCAAGATAGATTTATAAAAAAAATTGGAGCTTCATTTGATAAAATTTCTATTCTCTGGTGTGTAATTAGGGGCATTCTAGTAATAACAATCTGGTATAAATTGAGCAATTTGATGAGTATAGTACTAATTTTGACATTTTACTTAATGATAGTCAATTAATTATTTTAACATCCAATATCATACTTTTACATGATTAGATCCTATTTATATTAGGGGAGTTGCTTGGTTCTATTGTCAATCTGTGCATTTGTTGATAACTTGTGAAACAATAAAGAGCATGTTATTATCTTAAGATCAAGTTTTATTTCTTGTTTCAAGGTTGCATAGAGTTTTTTCATCCCCTTTATGCATTATATTCTGAGCAAAATGAAATTATAGTTAAATAACCATCTAGTCTTGTCAATATTCTACTATTTTTCATATATTTTCTTATCTCTACTACATTATAATAAACTGTGTTTGTTTTACACGCTTAACCATGATTTCTACAAGAATCACAAGTTCCTTATTTTGTTAGTCTATATGTTTTCATTGTAGGTACCATTTTGAGACTACAAAAGCATGATTCTGATCTAAATCTACTTTCAATCATACTCAATAAGCTCCATAGCTTCTATTTTGGTCAAGGTTATGAGAACACTGGCAAACTGCTGAACTGACTAGGTAAGATGCAACAAATAGATCTCAATTTGAGCCATGTCATTTGAATATATAGTCGATTATTGAATTTATATCAAGCCAAAATAGTTTCCACCCCATGTTCTATGTTGCATCTAAGCCTTGGTTGATGCCTATAAGCATATGGAAAAAAAATCCAATACATAGAAGATATGTTTATCAGGGCAACTATATAGCTATAAGGCCTAATGAAAATCTACATTCCCATTATTTTTTTATGAATATCTATAACTTATTCTAAAGTTCCCATTTTGGCACATGGTGGTAATACGCTAGTAAAGGTTTCTAAATATGGCCTTTACACTTGATAATTACATCTACTTAAAAAAAATCCAAGACATTTTCAATAAGCCCATTCTACACTTACCCTATAATCCTAACATTCCATGAGACTATGTTTCATTAAGGCACTTATTTGAAAAGCCTTAAATCCTTAGACCATGTTTATATTATGTATTTTGTCAAATAGTTCACGTGCCCTATGCTTAGATGTTTTGATCAATGGTTCATGCACCATGCATAGCTAAAGGCAAAAATTTCTTTGGTATATAACTTTTCTTAGTCTTGAATGACCCTTTCTTGCCTTCATACTTCCTAAACTCTTTATTTCTTTTATGAGGCTTACAAACCTTATTATCATCACCATGATGTTCATCATGTTCATTCTTATCCTTTTTAGGACACTTAGATGCAAAGTAACCAATCTTACCACGTTGAAACATTTGAAAGGTAACTTACCCTTATACTTACTAGATCCAATCTTCAATTTTCTAACAAACATGACTATCAATTACTCATCATCAATATATGAACATACCTCATCCTTGAGCTTCTTAGCTTATGACTTCTTCTCAGCTTTTAATCATGCTTCTTTCTTGGAAGGTCTTCCTTCATTTATTTTCATCTCATAGGTAATCAAGATGCCATGAAGCTCATCCATTTGACATGTGTCTATATCTTACATTTATTCTACTACAAACACCTTTGAATCAAATTTAGAAGTTATGGATCTCAATAACTTTTATACAATTTTAGACTCTTTCACTTCTTCTTCAAGACCTATGATGACATTGATAACTTCATCAACCCTTAATAGGTAGGATGCAATGCTCTCATCTTCTTCCATACTCAGGCTTTCAAGCTGTCTTTTGTTGGTCTACAATTTATCCATCTTCACATTGGTGTCTCCTTCATAGATAGTCTTCAACTTATCCTATATCACCTTGACTAACTCATAGTGCATCACCTTCACAAACTTTGCCTCTAATAGGCCACATAAAATGACATTCGATGCCTTGGAATTGCTCTCACTTTTCTTCTTGCCTATTGTATCAGTTAGTGGTGTAGGTGGAGTGTATCCATCCACAACTAACTACCATATGTCATGGACCATTGGAATTATATATGTCCTCATTATGATGCTCTAAAAATCTTAATTATTCCTATTAAATAATGTAGCCTTGTTGGTAGAGAAACTTCCTTGAACTTGACTACTAGCCATCCTTGCTTCTAGGATCTCATTTACATTGTTAGGCATGATTTAAAGGACTATATCTAATACCAATTATTGTAATCATAATGAATAAGAGGATGGAGTGAATCAATTTTCAAAATATTCAATCAATTCTATTTAACATGCATGATCCATTTATACAAACGTATAGATCAATCAAAGCACAAGTAACCATACATATGAATAAGAACACATCACATATGTGAGAAAACCTAAAAGGGAATAAAACCCATTTATCTATGCAAATGGACTATAGTCCTATAATACAAAAACCAAATTTATTAAATCACCAACTATACATGGAACACCAACCCCAACTAGTTAAACACCCACTTGATTAGGCTTTAGCAAGTACCTACTTGCAAGGAGGAACCAAATCCCTAGATAACTCAGCACAAAATTAGCCACCTGATTTCTTTGATCACCTCTAAAACACTATATTTATCAGCCAACATATGATGACCATTAAGCCTCTTTGCTCAACTAGGTATCTTCAAGACTGATTAGGTCATGTGAATTTGATATTCATATGAAAATACATTGTTATATATTCATTACATATTTTATACACTAATTTTATGGTCTACAAAACCTCCTTGTCCTTAAAATGTGATCTTTCATTTTCATACAATCAACTTAGTCAAATAAGCCTAAAACTACCTTGTATATAAACCATTCCTTGTTCATATACCACTTAGTCAGCCACACACCCTTAACATCTTAGGTAGGCCATATAATAGGTATTATGACATATTTTGTACATGAATCAAATGATATTTTAGTCCCTTTTTGTTTATGATAACTCAATTAGGCCTCATTTCTCTTTTAGGTCTCATGGAGACCTAATTACATTAGGTCTATCTCTTAACACCAAAACTTAATTCTCTTGGGCTCAGATGGATTTATCAAGCACTTTAAAACCATTCAACCAATTTATAAAGGAAATCTTCTAACCTCTCCATGTTTTTTTATATCTTCATCCTTTGTTCATACCTTGAAACCTTCTTTAGGAGAAATTGCCCTTTTAGGCCTGTGTGCCTTAAACACTTGTCTTAAAAGAATGAAGCTCAAATATACTTAAGACACTCAAATATGATAAAATAAGTATATATACAAAGTCTACATGACTGAGGGTCATCACCAAATGAATTAGACACTTCCACTTAGAAGATAAGGCTTCAAGAACACCTCTGCAATTCACACACTTAGAACTGCAAGATTACCTCAAAACATAGTCATGGTGAATTATAACTCCAGCACATGTATATAAATTTCCAATGAATTATGATGCATTTAGATTATCCTATGAGATCAGTATACCATTCTTAGATAGAAAGATCATATATTCAAATGGAAAATATTGGTCTTGCAGACCTATCTCATGACCTTATATCTCATTGTCTTATCTGAACTAGATAGGTCGATTTGTGAGCAACTTTTTCACCACACACATGAACTAAAAATATTATTCCAAGAATGAACATATATTAAAATCCTGAACAACATCTCCATGTACTTTGTTTTATCATTCTATCATGAAAACACATTTCAATTCATCTTCTCATTGTTGCCTGGGTTTTTCACTATTGACACTATTAGGTTTGTTAGTGACTAGCTAACTTGGATGATCAGTTTAGCACATTATAAGGGCGGAACCTATCCAAAAACCTTCATGAAAATTAAATATGAGTCTCTATCTCATTATTCCATCTATTTTCATTTCTTGACCAATGCAAAGTTTGACTGCTATAAAAAATTCTTCATAAACAAGCCTATATCTCAACATTTTCTCTCTCCTCTCTCTTACCAATACCACCTGGAAGTACCTAGAAGAGTCCACTAAAATATCCAATATATTACCTAAGAATTTAAATCCATACTATGCACTTTTGATCAAAATCTTCAACATTGGGTCCTTATTAGGGTTTTAAGAGGGTTTAAACCTATTTACACTCTTAACGATCATTCATAAAGCATAGCCCCTCAATCCAAAAACTAAATTTTGGAATTTTGATCTAGGACTCTTCCACATCTACTATGAATTGATTAGGTTCCATTGAAAATGTTATATGAGTTAATGAGCAAAATAAAAACCTTCTTGAGTTGAGAACCCTTCATTCTAAGCACTTAAGAGACCTCCAAACAAATTTTCATGCTTTTCCTTCATACTATGACCTCAAAATACATGAACACACTTGAAAAAACATACGTCTCCTCTAAATTTTTTAAAAGAGCTCAAAAACCTTGAAATATAATCATGACCCTTCATTAGGCCTCTCTCTCTCTCTCTCTCTCTCTCTCTCTCTCTCTCTCTCTCTCTCTCTCTCTCTCTCTCTCTCTCTCTCTCTCTCTCTCTCTCTCTCTCTCTCTCTACACCTTGACCTGCAAACCATATTAGGCCTTAAAACTAAACTCCATGCTTCTTTTCATGCTCTCAAAACCTCACTATCATTCTCGACATATCACTTTCATATTTAAATATTTCCATACATCCTTCACATGCCTTGATAATAGATCATGATACTTCATTAGGCTAGATAGGGTCTAAAAAAGGTCTATATGCAGACCTAGATTGAGGGTCCTACCCCTGCAGGCTCACCTTAAAACTGTCATGAGTGTTCTAATGCCTCACACACATGCTCAAACAACCTAATACAACCATTCATGCCTATGTCCACTCATCTCACCAAACCACCATGCTCATATCTTCTCATAAGTTCTCTTCATGTCATGATTAGGCTTAGGCTACTTAAGTACTTGATGCTTTGACCTATTCCTTCCATGTTATGACCTCAAAAAAAATTAATCAAGCATATATAAAACATTACACCTTACTCATATCAGTACACCATTATCTTTCTAATGACAACAATCTTCCACAACCTCATATAAACCTAAAACTACATGACCAAGCTTCATATGACTTGACATCTTTCTTTCGTTCACCTAGATACCTTTGACATCAACCTTGAATTTCATGCAACCATAATACATTAGTTACCTTCAAAGTATCTATTGCCTTAAAATTATCTCTTGACCACACTCTTCTCAATGCATCTTATCTCTTCACATACTGTCAACTAGGCTTAGTCACCTTTGTTCAATCATTTCACTATGCTTCCTTTACATGGCTCACCTGTCCAACATTTGTACCTTATATGCTCACAACATTTATGAAAATATCAATCTTGATCACTCATCATCTTTAACAACATCATGCTACCAACTGAGAACACACTCTCAACAAGTTATTACCATGCTCAATAGATCTTTTGACATCAATGACCATTATTCCTTTGCATGATACATCCTTTTCATGTCAATTACACGAACATACCAACAATATTAATGTTAAAAATGCCACCAGACTTCCTCAAAAATTACCATTACATATTAAGAACATAAACATATTTCAACATGACACTTTGTTGCATATTAATGACACAGACATCTTCCAACATTAGTGAAGCATGCAAACACAATTGTAGATAGCCAAATTGAACCTAAAAATTTAGATCTTATCTTGACAAAGTTCAAATACCATATAAAATTTAAGTCATTACACACACACATATCATAAAATTTAATACAAAATGCTAATTTTGGCTCGACCATTAGTGCTCCTTCAAAGCTCAAGTCAAAACATTTTTCTTTTCTTTTTTCATCTATAGCAGTCCCTTCCTTTTTTATTTTTGAATGCCTCCTAAAAAATTTGACTAAATATATCCTACATATGCCTAGGCACTCCAAAATAGGGTATTTACAACAAATTTATATTTTCAACAAAATAATGAAAAACAAAAAAATCAAAGTCGTCTCAGTTGACAGTTGTGCAATAATAAAATTCTTATATAATCTCACAAATCTTGACAATTATGCAAAAACATAGTTTCATGAAATGAATGCTTTAGTGGATGCCCTTGCATCATACACCCTAAATTAAAAAATGTGAACTCCTGCTGACATAAACAAAATAAGTGGCAAAACCACTCTTTTGGACATAAAGCATAATGTCCATGGCATTCCTTTCCAACATATCAAATAATTCATCTGATTGTCTTTCTTTTTTCTCCATTTCCAACTCCTTTTTCATCTCAAATATGTCATCTTCATCTTTATTTTATATTTTGTTTCCCTCTTTGTGGAATTACCCACCATTGTCTCTCTCCTTTGTTGGATTACACACACAATAGTCCATCCTCCTCCACCTTTCTTTCCAATCGCTTGTGGTCTAAACCCCACCTTCATCCAACCTCATCCATGAAGATGCTCTTTTATGCATCTTACATCCTTTTTTGGGCTTATACCCACTATCATCCAACCACCTCCTCCTAAATCCTTCTAGGCTTTGTTCAATTTCTATACAAATTGTTGTTTGCTCCTTTTACATCTCACTCTTCTCTACTTGTATCTCCTCATTTCTCATGGCTGTCATCTCTTTTTAGCTTGATTTTAAAATAATTCCACATACTTTTGGGCATCATGATGATCTCCCATAATCTCCACTACTATCTCGAAGATCATACTCATATCTTCTTTGCTTGTTGCCCTCATTGCCATGTAAAATAGATATATTATCTCTACATAAACATTATTTTATTCACCATTTACAACCTTCAATATGTCTTTAAAAATCTCCTCCATATTTTGTTGGAATGTTTCCCCAACTACCCTCTTAACATCCAGTTCATCTCCTTTACTAGGTGCTTCCAATGCTTGTGTAAGAATATCCTTCATCCCATCATCCTCAGCTTATATATCTAGTTCAACCTCATAATTTTCATCACTTTATTGGGATAATAACAAAATCAGTTGCTCCATCTCATCCTTGCCTTCTTTTTCTACCTCATCCATTGTATGTGTAAAGAACCTTGCACTCTCTTTATCCATTTATGAACAATGCATAATTTGACTCATAAGAGTCTCTTCTCCAATACCTATGTGGGCTGATCCTATACATTCAACATCACTTGTATCCTTCAATGCTTTTGGTAGAAACATATCCACCATCTCTATCTCCTTGCTTGCCTCTATGCCACATGAGTGACAATCTTCACCTTTCCTTATCCAAGTGCTCTTTGGACCAACTTCTATCACCAATTTATGAACTTTTTCTTTCACCATTCCATTTTCTATCCATCTCTCAAGATTGAAATGTGATGCATATCCTTTTCTATCCATCTTTGTCTTAGTGAGATGGTCTTGTTCTTCTTTTCAATAACTTTCACTTGCCATTATGAGAGTCTTCTTTCCCACCTCTAGCTACCGAAAATGAACTCCTGATATTATGTTCTCTTGAGAACATATTTGTACCATCATTTTCCCACTCTCTCTTGTCTCCATGTTAACCTAATGACACTCCTCCACTTTTTCCATGTTCATACCAACTGGCTCTATAACTGCTGAAACAATAATATCTTCTTGTTCCATCTCTTCACTTTGCTTCTCATACATATGAGCATGTTGGATTAAACCAAACTTATATATTTTCTTTGCCATCTTCTCTATTTTTAGACCTACACTTAGAACAAACACATTAAGGAAATCAAGAGCTTCCAAAAACATTCCTTCAACCACTTTGTCAGACCTCAAAGATATGTTGTTCAACCCTCTTTCATTTTTTGAATTATTTTAATGGCTTATATTCACATGATGGACTCCCAAAGGCCCATTCTTAACAATCTTCATGATTTTCCACTCCTCATTCTATTTTCTATGTTCTTATTCTACCACATATGGATTATCTACAACCATGTTCTATTGATTTGCATTAACTTGCACTTCAACCACTTTCATTGACTCCTTCATGGAAAAATGTGTATTTTCTTGGTTGTCCTCAACCCTTCTACCCTCCAAAAGAGAAAAAATGAATGCATTGCTTTCATTCAACAAGAATGGTTCTGCCTCTTCCCACTTATGGGATACTTCAAGCTTTTGCCATCATCAAATAATGGGTCTCTTATTTTTGGTTCAACAACTATTAAATTTACCTCCTCCTTCATGAGGACTCCTTCATTTATGGACTTTTCACAACTTTATTCCTCCTCATTATTTTTAAAATCAAATTTGGGTTCTTCACATGCAAACCTCACTCTCTTGTTGTCCTATAAGATAATCTTCTTCTCCTCACTCATATGCTTCTTTTTTATACTTCTCAAAATATATTTTAACTTCTCACATGACAACTTCCCTCTCATATTTCCTTTCATGGTAACTTTATTATTGTCTTCTCTCTAAAGCCTCAAGACAAAAAACTTCTTCATCCACTATACTTGCATTCCAAGGTAAAAAACATCACCCATCAACTTGGATACCATATTTTCCTAACTTCCCACCTTCTTCTTTACTTTATTTTATCTCCTCTCTGGGATAACTCTCTAATATTCCACTGCAACTTCACATAACCTCTTACTTGCAACCTTTACCTTCATGGGGTCATTAACATTCTCTTCTTAAAATGAAGTCTTTAACTCAACTATCCATTGCATGAGCTCATTTTAGCTCTCTTTACCATAAAACAAAAGTATATTTCTAGTGGGCTTACCTCTTTCCTTCTTGACCTTTGTTGGTCTCTTCTTCTCCTTAGTTTATCCTCTCTCCAAGAAATCCAAATTTTATTGTAGGGAAATCAACATCTCTAACATCTCTTCTTCTTCATCTATAGTTGCAACGTCTTCATTTTTTGAATTCTCCATCATTTCCAATTTTGTTGGGATTTATTTCAACATATTTTCCAAGTCTTCTATTCATGGTGCTCCTCTATTCTTGTGTGCCATGTCTTCACAATTTGTAGTAGACTTAAAATAGAGCCTCTCTTACAATCTCCCTACACTCGTAAGGATTCTCTCACCCTTGAAATAAAACTCACTTTAACTACAATATATCTCTTGACACCTTCTACCTAATACCTCTCCTTTGTTGGAAGATGCCTTCTCTTGTTTTCTACTGACAACAATGTGGAAAATAACTCTCAAAGGGACTCAAACCTTGCTTTGGTACATAAATTCATACAACCTGCAAACACAATTGTAGACAACCAAATCAAACTTGAAAATTTAGATCTTATCTTGACCAAGTTGAAATGCCATATATAATAAAAATCATTGTGTGTGTGTGTGTGTGTGTGTGTGTGTGTGTGTGTGTGTGTGTGTGTGTGTGTGTGTGTGTGTGTGTGTGTGTGTGTGTGTGTGTGTGTGTAGTGGTAATGGCTAAGCCAAAATTAACCTGCTATATATATATATATATATATCATAAAATTTAATAGAGCAGGTTAATTTTGGCTTAACCATTACCACTCCTTTAAAGCTCAAGTTAGAACTCTCTATTTTATTTTTTCCTCTACAATATTCCCTTTTTTCTCTTTTAATGTCCCCTAAAACAATTGACTAAATCTATCCTATGTATGCCTAGGCCCTCCAAAATAGGGCAGTCATAACAAATTTCTATTTTTTAACAAAACAATGAACATGTAACAACTCACAACTATCTCAGTTGATAGCTGTGTAAGAATACAATTCTTATTCAATCTCATAAACCCTAACAGTGATGCAAAAATACAATTCCATGAAATGAATGCTTCAGTGGATGGTCATTGAATTTAGAAAATGATAAGGTTTGATATAAAAATAATAACATTTACTAGTATGTTACTACATACCTTGAAGGCCACCATTAACATACTATTAAATGTTGGCTTAGATGTGAAGGCACATAAAAACACCATGAACATAGAAGGCAAAATAAAAATAAGAGGCACACCAAAAGAAAAAGGAACACAATTGTGGGTTAAGTTACATGCAACATACATGTGGGTAACATTTCATCCCTTTGATCTATTAAGTCTTCCATCTCAAGTTCAAATCTTTTTCTATCCAAACAAGCATTTGTTTGTATAGCATTTTTTTTAAGTCTTCCATCCCAAGTTTAAATCCCTTTACATCGAAACATGCAGTTGTGTGTATATCAGTATATATCCAATCTTCACATGATAAATTCAAATTGTTTTCCATCCAAACAAGCATTTTTCTATGGAAATGTTTAGTAGGTGCTTGCAAAAGCCATAAAAATTAGAGGTAGAGAAATATAAATGCATCGAAGACATAAATAACACAACACCATGCATGGAAAACATATCAACAATAACTATGGCAAATAATATGTGTAATGTTAAAAATGTGAATAAATAACACAACTATTTGAATTTGGAAAAACAACATAGTTTCATAGAAATATAATAACATTTATTGGTATGCCAATGCAAAACTTAAGTTTGCTTACTTGAAAAGTGATCAATGAAAAACTTAAGTTCGCTTAAATGAATTTAAAGCACTTTCAAATGAAGAAAATTTGAATCTAACACTCTATAATTCAAACATTTATTGGTTTAGAAATTTTCATTTATAGACAGATTATATCTCAATATGAAAATCTAAATTTTGAATTTTTTGGAAATGGTGAGGATTATAAAATGTATGAAACTTCAATTTTATAGGGGCACACAATTAATGGAGGAGGTTGGCTTTTAGTGTTATGGATTATGGAGTTAAATGTTTGAAAATTAAATATCATAAGGTATAATCAAATGTAAGTATAAAAATTATAATATTATATACATTGAGAAATTTGAGATTGTGTCTTGAATAAATTACAACCAAAGGTACAAAATTGACTTTTTGGCACTCACAAAGCTAATGAAATTAATGTGTTAAAATTATTTTTACGTAAAAATATTACAAAAAGATGTATATTTTTAGAACTGTATTAGATTTTGAATATGGTATTCTTTATTTTTATGTATGTAATATTAAAAAAAAATCTATATTTTATATATTATTTATCTATAAAATGATAAGACGATAAGACTCTTATATAGGGGTCCCATGTTGGGGGATACTACTTCTATAATTTTGGGTCGAGCAATCCTATACATCATCACAAGTTTAAAAACCGCTTACAAATTATTTGCACTTTAAAACAAGGAGCAACTGTTGTTTATGAAGAAGCTTTTAAAGGGTGGGAAGCAGTAGGGTGATGAAGATTTGCATAACTACTTCTATTTTTTTTGTTTGTCAACTGTATATTTGCATCCAATCAAATTTATAATATTTTTTTAATTAAAATGTTCCCGATTTTCCTCAGCAACATTGTATTGCATGAAATTTTAAAAATCATGGGTCCACTAATAGATAAAAAGACTCTTATAATTTCTCAGCGGTACCCCTTAAAAATAGATAGTTAGACCCAACATGGGATCCCTACTTTAATATAAAGTATATATTAATTTTAGTAAAATTATACAAACACTTATGCATAATTAAATAAGTATCAATTATAATTAGGAATCCTTTCATCAATTACTATTACAGCTGTTGGACCCTATCCAATAATTGATTCGCTTCTCTTAAAACAACACTAAAATATATAGTTTGTTGAATAATATTTACAAAATAAAGAAAAAATTAGTCCATGGATCCTCTGGTACCAATGATGGTAAGTACAATAAAGGAATTCTATGCAACAGGGCTACAAAAAAATTGGACTAAAAGTTAAAGAAAACAAGTGATTCCTTTTCTTCACTCATGGTTTGTATTTTCATGAATAGTTTTGCCTAGTCATCATTTTTTCTCCTAGCATTGAATGAAGTGAGCATCTTGTCTTTCAAAATAAGAGCACTTTGCACCATGCGCCAAGCCCCTATGGGTTGATGATAGGATCAACTTTGTTATAAGTTATGTCATTAAATATATTTTGTAACACATAGGCATTCATATTATTACAATTTAACATTCACCCAAACCATGTTTTTCATGATCATATCCATGGTCAGAACATAAAGAAATTACTTATGGGATAAAGGAGTTGTAGAACATAGGTATTGCATTCTCTGTCAAAGACACATGTTAATAGATTCTTATTTTAAATAGGGAAATCAAAAATACGTGCTCATTATCAACATGGGAATCAATTAAGAATATTTTGAGTTAAAAGAGAATATCATAATCAAAGTAAAAACTATGCGATAAGAATATTCCATCGAATAAATGATTAAAAATACTTATAACTAGCAATATAATTGTCTAGAATGTAGCTCAAACAATGTATCACCACATAACCAATAATGAAATTTTATAAATGACAATTCAAAAAGTGTTTTAGTGAAGGATATTCTCAACTTGAAATAGTTCAACATGAACTAGACAACCTTATCATATATATATATATATATATATATATATATATATATATATATATATATATATATATATATATATATATATATATATATATATATATATATATAACACTACAATGCAACATGAAGAGTGTAGACTCACCATTGGATGTACATATATTTGCAATGCAATGGACAAATACACATCAATAAACAAAAATTAATCATTGGATGTACATATATCTGTAATGCAATGGACAGTTACACAACAATAAAAAAACAATTCTCAATTGAGGCTTCCCTCGAGTGTTGTGGAAAGCATAAATAAAATAAGATTTATTTAGTTTTTTTTTAAATTAGTTTATATAAAGTTATTATTATAATTTTATATTAATAAGAAACATAATTGAAGTCAGAAAAATAGGTAGGGTTATTATTATAATTCTAGGATAACCGTGCTCTACACGCCATTAATTTGTTCAATGATGGATCTTGTACAAATCATACAACAAGAACCCTTCATATGCACAAATCTACACTTAGTTGATGTGAAAATTTACACTGATTACTTTTAAGCACAAGTGTAGACATGACGCATTTGTGCACAGGCTTGCCTTAGGGAACTTAGTGCTTCATAGGCATACACACCTTTTCAGAATATGTATGAACTCTGCACAAGCTAGGGGTTACTTAGAAAGTCAATAGGGCATAATTGAAAGTGACAGGATATCGACCCCGTGTTGAGCTACATAAGATATGGACATATAAAATATGTCATTGTTCTTTAAGTGAGATCTATAGCAAATGTTGGAGTCCCAATACATTAAATTGGAAATTCATTCTTAATTGAAATCAAGAATAATTCAAAGAATCAGAGAGTTTGACCTAATCAAATCAAATTACTAATTATATATATTTAAAAATATTTATTATTTATTTGAAAGCTATTAGTAATGATTCTGACTCACTAGGGGCTATAGGGATTGCATGAGGGCATTTCCATACCTAGCATAATATCATATACTTGGGTATATAATGCACTATTTAAGTGGATTCAAACCTCCCAATCACTAGTTATATTATTTTGGTTTATTAGCTTGCATTTATTTTTCAAATTGTAATATCTAACCAGATGATTTGATCATTCCTAGTCTATTATTTAATCAAAATGAGTTTTTTTATGAATTGCATTGAGATGACTTAAACATAAAAACTATTATTTAGACTGTAAGCAAAGTTAAATAAGTAAATGATAATGAACCTCTAAGTACAACATATAAAAATAAAATATATTATTGTATAATTTTATATATATCATATCTTGTAGTAAAAATATTTGAATTCAAAGAATTTAGATTCTATTAATTTTAAATAAAAATATTTTAAATTAAAACAAAATTGTAACCTTATAAAAAGGAATATGTTTTATTCAATAGTTCCATCAATAAAAATGGGGTGCATATGCAATTTAGACTAGAAGTCAACTCTAATAAGGAACTTGACATTCAAGGCACCCTACTCTATTCATTGCATCAAATAAACAAAAGCATTGGGTTAAAGTTGATGGTCAAACAACATGCTAGCTACTTCAAGCTTAGAAGGCTAAACCCTGAAAACTGGCCTTCCATATATCAATAGGGCATATCAATTTTAATATGCTATGTACAATTAAACTATAGGTCTGTATGGTTTGTTTGAAAACACTTTAGTGCATGTCATACATGTAAGACTTAATAAAAATGAATCATGGGAATGTCATTAAAAAGGGAATCACCCACTTTCAATTTATAAAAGGAAACCACTTATCACATTGAAAACAAGATCTAGGACTATAGCTTAAATCTAACATATTTTGAAAATTACCAGGTACAAAATAAATCTTAACAAACATTTTACCAACTTTGCAAACTAACCACTCTAGTTGACATCATGAAATACCATTGTACTCATTCTTGACAGGAAAATAGCCGTCTAAAAACCATGTTTCCATTATGTACTCATTTCTAGTGGTTTTAATGTGAAAAATTGATGGAACACTATGTTTCTTGCAATATAGATGTGGTTGGCTTGTGTTTATTTTCATCTACAGGGAGAAGATGTATTTTTAAAATGGAAATATGTATTTTTTTTATTTCAATTAAAATTTATAAGCTTTTGAATAAATTGTTTCATTTCCCTATCAATATCTACCAATAAACTCTATCTTTGATGGAAGCCCAACCTTTTTCATTCAACTTGTACATCAAAGGAGGATCATAATGGTGCACTAGGACATAACTCTATGGCTGATGTTGTGAAATTAGCTAGCATGTCATAGTGGCCAGTGTATCTAGAAATCATAACAATATATCAAACTTCATCAATGCAAACACAGGTAGCATCATTAGGAGCCTAAAGAATTGATACACCACTATTATGAAATTGATACAGTGTTGAACAGAGTAGCATGATATATGGGTAAGACTTATAAACAGGGCAAATTTCTTCCAAGCCAAGAGCATCATAAAAAAATCCAATAACTTATCAAAAACATTAAGCATGTAAAGTCAACATTTAAAATTAAAAAATAAAACCATCTATAGAACCACAAATTTCTTCCAAGCTAACATCATCATAAAAAAAATACAATAACCTATCAAAAACATTAACCATGTAAAGTCAACATTTAAAATTTAAAATAAAACCAACTTCGACACCTCAAAGTTCCTTGTCTGTTGTATAAATTTCAGATCCACCATCTTATTTCATCATAATATGTATGGCAGCCATGAAGGTGACACATAATTCAAATATTTCAAGAAAGAAAGCCCATGAGTTCATGTATCCACCTCCATTCTTTGGCCCTGCAACCACAAATTTGTTTTTCATCAACTCAAAAGCTTGAAAAGGGTTCATAAGAGATGAAAATTTATCTTTACTTGCCTCAAAACAAGGACACTACATCTGATATATTATTACATTAAGGCAATATTCAATAAACATAGGCATAATTAAAATTTTAGCATACGAAATAATCATAGATCTGACCACAGTTTTCTAAGGAGGGCAGGGTTTGACATTAAAATGGCCCATATATTATTCTTTGTACTTTGATCTAAAATAATATCCTCTATAGCATAGACAAAGCCATGTCTTCCGAGGCCTTGAAAGCCATTGAAAGATCATGAACTCATTAGTAACAAAGATCAATAACACACAAGCAAAGCTTAAATTAGGCAATTGAAAGCTCTTAGCCATTTGCCTCCTAACATCAAATAGGGAACCTAAACACTCAACCAAAAGACTTTAGGATGTTTTGGGTGTGGCAAGATTTAATGCAACTGATCAGATATTAAATGACTCATTGAATCTGACCATAATAGGTATAGAGGCCCAACTATTTGGACTACACATGGGGGAAAAATAACAAGAAAGCTATCTAAAGAAACCTTGAAATGAAAGAGCTAATTAGATAAACTAGAAAGCATTAACCAACAAAACTCAAAAAGATAGTTTTTTGAAAAATCATTTGCTTTCCAAAGATCTTATTAAAAAAAAATTACATACTCTCAGATAAAAAAACATTCCTTTCATCAAACATCAAACAAGGATTCAAACTCTAAACATTACTATTTTAATACCAACAGGGGGAAAATGCATTACTTTGAAAAGCAGATAACCACCCTCTTCACGAATCATGTTGATTAGGAAGATTTCAATATGCTTACCTTCACAAGCACATGCTTTTTTGACACTTTAATGCAAATAAATTCAATGGTTTTTTAAAGCAAAAACATTTTTGGAACCTTTTTTGCAATGAAAACTGACTCCTACATAGTCTTTCCACCATAGAAGAACAAGGGTCTCAATATCCAACAATCACAAATAAGAAAAAAGGAAAATAATAATCACAAACAACAAAAAAAGAAAAATAATCGTATATGCCTCAGATAAGGGAGAATTTCAGATTTTCTGAGTATAAACATTATTAAGTAAACAATTTTTCTAAGATCTTCTTGAAACAAAAACTGATGATGTAGGTGGATGTTTCTGATCAAGCATGCAAGGATCCAAGAATAACTTGTAGAACAAACCAAACATTAGTTTGAAAAAGACTCTTTTTAAGTAGATGAAAAATTTGAAGTGTCAAGAGTGAGTATGAGAAGGAGAAACAAATATTACTTTGTGAAATCTCTAAGCCTTTGTTATCACAAGGAGAGGATTTTAATCTATCGTTCTTTACAATAATTAAAGTTTTCAAATTTTTAGCATTCATATTTTTTTAGACTTTTATAAACAAACACTATTTTAGACATTTTACAAAGAAAGGACAAACACACCCAGTGCCTAAAACACTGATAAGAAAATCAAACGAGGATTCCATGAGAAAAAAGGAAAAAGAAGCCAAATATTTGCCCCATAGGGAATTGAAATCTCTACCTACCTTCACAAAAAAAGATATTTCATATTTTTAAAGTAGACAACACCAAATAACCTTTTTTGGATCTATGCATAGAGAGGGTTACCTAAATCTTTGTCTCAAAATAATATTGAGACTTCCATAATTTTTGAAGTAAAGATAAGCACAAGGATCCAAATTATCCAATGCAAAATCAATGACAAATGGAAACATATCTCATCATAGGGATTTTAATCTACCCGCCTTCATAAAAAGCATAGCATTCATTTCCCGATTTTACTATACAAACACATGGGTTTTTTAGATCCTTGACAAAACCAGACAGAGAATCAAAAATGTTTACGATATATATAAACTCAAACATGGGGTAATCCAATAGACAAACCCAGGGCAAAGAGGAACAAGTTCTCGATGTAAAGATTTCACCTTGCAACGCTATTCAGAAAGTAACTTTTTCATATTTTTCAACCTGGCAAGTTTTTCTAGATCATATCATATAAGCACCATGGCTTTTAAATCTTTTGAACAATGACATAGACAAACATAATGATAAAAAGAAACCCAAATGGAAGGATCTAAAAATGAAGACAATAAAAGGGGGAAGGAAATCTCATTAGAAGAATTTCAATCTAATCACCTTCACAAAATTATACATTCAGATTAAAAGGAAGCAACCATTTCTCTAAAGATTATATAAAAACCACCCAATATGCAAAATAGAGAAAAGACTAAGACTGTCATAGGACTTTTAATCTACACACCCATACACAAAAAACATAGTTCAATGATTTTAACCATTCATTAATCCATTAGAATTTTTCTACACAAAAACAATAGTTACAATGTTAGTTTGCAAAGAAATGAAAATGAGCACACAAAATATAACAAACATGTTTAAAACAAAATAGATCCGGAAGGAAAAAGGTGACTACTTATGTTGTCGTCTACAGAAGATGTAGGAGAGCGTTGCCTTGACAAAAGGGAGGTCAACCAATCCACTACTTCTCTTCTGGATCTCCACTTCATTGACCCAGAACAAGAGGAGGAGGTCGTGCTAGAGGATTAAGAGATGGATTTTTTTTATTTTTTAACAGATGCAAAAATTTATCTGAAACCACATAAACCATGTGTCTTAGACTCTTTTCCTTCCTAACGATAGCCAAGCTTGCAATTTCATGGTGATCCTTGAGAAAATAATGCACAACTCTGATACCATGGTCATTAGACACATATCGCTCATCCCACTCCACAAAATGTTTGCTTTTGCCTATAGGCGGTGCCATCAATGACAATCTCTTTCTAAGAACCAAATAAGAACCACTTACAAGAAGAGTTGTAGGCCAACATGGGAGGAAGAGTGGATTAGTGCAACCCTGGGGTTTCCTTGTTTGTTAGTCATCGACCCCTGAAAATGAGTAACACATGCCACCATATGCAGGCACTTCTTTTTCCAATGGTGCACTGATGTGAGTTACGGATGAAGCTTGTCATGAGTAGGATGGAATGGAGGAGCTAAATAGATAATGCCATAGGATATTACATATTCCAACGCCATTTGAAGAGAGATCACGCACCAAAGGAGTCAAAGGACTACAAGATCTATTTGATAGAGACACGAGCCAAAAGAGTCTGTCGTTTACCATGGACTGATAGACTGTTCAGGTTGACACTGAGCTCCAAAGCCCCATAATTTGGATGGCACCAAGCTTGATAGGGCCCAAGATCTCCCACATAGACATCCACCTACAAAAAAATGATAGCTTTGCTCAAGGTTCGAGCCATGCAGCAAGCACAAAATAATGTGCTCAGTTTTCCAATCAATGGTGAATATTGATACACACAGCGTTGTCCATGTTTTCGCAAAGCTTCATGGCTCATTAAACATTACCAAGAAAATGATACGATGAACCTCTGTGCTACCATGTACTTTTGACCAGATGCCATGTACCTTTCGATCGATGGAAATAACATGCTTATTAGTCTCATCGACAGGGATTAAAAGCCTCGTTATTGATGTGTCCTTGCTCTGCACCCGCTACAATTACTTTCATTTACTCTTATTGCTAGTGATGCTAACAAATGGGAACTATTCATTATGTTAGTAGTTTGCCCTGTAATAACATGTAAATGATCTCAGTGAATGAAAATAGAAATAAATAGTTTTTTTCTTATTTTTTGTTAACAATTATGCAACTCAACTTTTAGAAAAATGTAATTTTTTCTATACACAAAAAATAATACATTCCAATTGATCCAATAGCCACAATTTAATTGACGATTAAAACAAATTGAATGCTTTGATATACGCTTCAGACTAATAACAAATGCTATACTAATTCTTTTATTTAAGTAGAGAAAACATAAAGCAGGGCTAATAACAAATGCTATGCTAATTCTTTTGTTTAATTGGAGAAAACATAAAGTAGGTATCCACCTGAAAAGTCGAAGTGTTCCGGGTGGAAAAGATGAGCATAAATCAATCATTTAATTTGATGCTGACTAGAGCGGTAAGAAGGTGGTGTCAGAGAATGAATGAGCTAGAGGAACTATACAGAGAAACGCCGTACTTGCAAAGACTTTTTGTGGAACAACTACAAAAGAGCTTTGCCAATTATTTTTTTGTAGTTTTTGTTTAGAAGCCAGAGTGGGCTTTGTTGGGTCAATGGCGGCAAATATCTGTGTCTGTAATGATGGTAGCTTTGGCCCGCCTATAGGCAGACTCAAACATCTGTTTGGATATCCTGAAGTCCCAGACAGAGGGGAAACAATAATCAAAGGCTTTGTTGTTCTCCAAAAGAAAAATGTATTAGATTTGAACGATCTCTATGCAGGTGTGGTGGACAACATTATGGAGCTGATCGGAAATAAAGTCTCACTATACCTTATCAGCACAACTGTTCTCGATCAAAGTTACTATTTATTTATTTATTTTCTATTGAAATTGTTTTTATTATATTTAAGAAATCTTCTTACAACTAGGGGTTTTAGTTAATCTGCGTATAAATTTGTTACAAGTTTAATCTGATCGGCTTGTAAATTAAACCAAAATGTGACAGGCAATGGAAATGGAAAAGTCGGGGAGCCTGCATTTATACAGAAATGGATTTCTAGTGGGGAACACATCGTGACCGGAGAGAGCAAGTACCAAGTTGAGTTTAAGTGGGATTACAACAAATTTGGGACTCCTGGAGCTTTCCGTATCAGAAATTTACATTGCCACGAGTTTTTTCTTAAGTCATTGACAATTGAAATCCCTGAGCAAGGCAATGTTCATTTTGTCTGCAACTCTTGGGTTTACCCTGTATCTAAATACAGGACAGATCGAATATTCTTCTCGAATAAGGTATGCTCAGAACGTGGGACTTTTTAATTCAGTTTTCGAATTATTAAATCAGGATTGACTTCCTTTCCATTTTCTACATCCTAGAATGTATTTCCTCCGTTTGCCAAAGTCTTCTACAAGTTTAGTGTATAGTGAGCGTTTCTGGATGCAATTTTATGAATATTTTGGGATCAATTTTTCGGGTTATATTTTGTGAAGCAAAATTATTAGTGAGAGTTATTTTATTTTCAATCTTATTCTGTTAATAGAACAATGAGAGTGACCCAAAATGTTGATTCAAAAATATTTACACAGTTGTATCTAAAAGCACTCACTAGACTCTTTGTAGACTGGAAATATTTTTGCTCCTAAGATTAGTTTAGTTTCTCTATAAAATTATTAGGCTGCTGATGCCAGGGTAACTGCTGTTGTTAAAGTCCCATAATTGTTTACCTTAGTTTCCCAATAACATTACTAGGCTGTTCCCAGAGTCTCATGTTGTTGCCAGTCCCATAAAAGTTTACAGTAGTTTCCCTATAGCTTTACTGAGCTGCTGATGCCTGAATCTTCTACTGTTATCAGACCAGTAAAAATTTATTGTAGTTTTCCCATGGCATTTTTGGGCTGCTGTTGCGAACGTTCTATAAAAGTGTAGAGTAGTTTCCCTCCCTATAATATCAATGGGCTGCTATTACCAATGTCTTACAAAGTTTATGGTAATTTCTCTATAACATTACTGAACTGCTATAGTAGTTTCCCTATAATATTACGGTGCTGCTATTGCCAAAGTCCCCCAAAAGTTTACACTAGTTCCTCTATGGCATTACTGAGCTTCTGTTGCCAAAGTCCAATAACCAACCAAGAATCATACTTGTAGAGCAGTATTTGACGAACCTTTAGGGTACTGCTGTCATTAAGTTTGGTATCATGATAAAGTTCAAAGATGGCATCTTCCTTAAAATTCTAGTTAGTAGTCACGGGATATTGCTATTCTTTTCGTATTATCAATTGAACCAATGTATCTCTCGTAGGTGCCAAGTGCATAGGGAACTTAAAAAGACTTTCAGCCAAACCGTATTGAGTAAGTAGAGATGACCCCATTTAGCTTTTACACTTTAATCCATTGAAACGATTTCTCCGATCTCAACTAAAGTTCCAGTGTTTCAGGGTGTTGAGGGCATACAATTTAGCACTAATTTATATACAAAAGAGTTAAATAGCTAATGCGTTAATGGCAGTCCAGTATAAAATCAACCGATTTCTCCTACTATCTGGTATAATCCTTGGAGATGATCTGTAAGTAAACACTTGTTGCAGATGATCTCCAGCAGCCAAGTTTTGAATAAAGGTAGCTTCAATGACTTGCCTTGAATCAAAATGTCTCCCAACCAGAATTGTCTATATGTTTAAGCCAAGGTTATCATATTGAAGATGGTTTTAATTTTTAAATGGATTAAAATGTGTATATGAATCAAAATGTCTCCCAACTGAAAAGAAATATACAATTTATAAAAAAAATTGTGATAAGTATTGCAAAATCCTAAAGTTAGAAGTTCTTTTAAACTCTTATTTGGTGACAACGTTCGAATTTTTTCAAAAAAAACTCTGGATTTTTGGACTGTACTGGGCCTTTAAATTTAATGATTGGTGTTTCAGTAATATAAATTATAGATGGGAGTCTTGGAAAGATATAAACAGAGAACTCTTTAACACTAATTCTGTTAATGCAATTGACAGAGCTATCTACCGGCTGATACACCTCGACCCCTCATAAAACTGAGAAATGAAGAACTTCAAATCTTAAGAGGAAATGGAACAGGAAAGAGGGAAGAGTGGGACAGAATTTATGACTATGATGTTTATAATGACCTTGGAGATCCAGATAAAGGTGAGGATTATAGACGACCAGTGTTGGGAAGATCTACAGAGTTCCCATACCCTCGTCGGTGTAGAACCGGTCGTCCACCCAATAAAAAAGGTTGGTTCAATATTTTGGATACTAATTGGTTTGCAATTGTTCAAAAATTCTGCACACAGTTTTTTCCTAAAAGCTCCCGTCTCTTTTATCATATGGACTAATTATGTCTAATGAAACTGATATCATTAGTGGTGGAAATGACAGATCCTGCTACTGAAAGCAGATTGTCATCTCTTGACCTAAACATATATGTTCCGCGAGATGAACGGTTTGGGCACCTTAAAATGTCTGATTTCTTAGCCGATGGACTTAAGTCTCTGGTTCAGTTTTTAGCGCCTGAATTGAAATCTCTCTTCGACTCTACTCCAAACGAGTTCGACTCTTTTCAAGACATTATGAAGCTCTATACAAACGGATTAAAAATGACTGAGAAAAATATTCGTGAGCCTGCAAAGTGTTGCATTTCTCTGGAGTTCTTGAAGGAATTTTTCAAAACAGATGGTGAAACTCTGTTCAAGTATCCTTTACCACAAGTCATAGCGAGTAAGTTATATTTTCTCACTTGTCATTCACTACAACTAGACAAATAGAAGAACTAAATTAGGGAAAAATTGTTTGATGCAGCTGACGAATTCGCATGGAGAAGAGATGTAGAATTCGCTCGGCAGATGCTCTCTGGTGTCAACCCTCTTCTTATAAGCCGTCTCCAAGTAATTAATATTCCCTTGATAACAATTTTTTGGGGTATAAAAATATCCACAGAATCGATGTGTTCAACTAAACTTACTTGCTGTTTGCTTCCAAACCTCTGCTGTGGGGACATTTTTCAAACAGTAGTGTGGTTTGCATGAATAATGTTTAGCTTAAGCTGAAGGTTGAGCTTCACGTAAATAAGCAACCAACACATCCTTCTTAACGCACTGGCTGTTTAAGCTCTTCCCTTTTAACTTAACTATTTTTTGTACTTATAATGTTTTTATGGGAGACCCATAGAGCCTTCATCTTGTCTCTTCAAAGTTCAAAGTGTTAGCGTTAATTATTCTTTTTAAACAATAAGCTAACTAACGAGTTAACTGGATCTGTTCATGCAATGCAACTTTCAGTTGCTCTCTTTTTGACCGCCCTTATTTTCCCTTCATGCAATGTGCTAACTGAGGGTTTCCAGCAGTTCTCTTAGTTTTCACTGCTCTTTCACCGCATATTCTTTTTTTTCTGCAGTTGTTTTAGTTAATGTAATGTTTGTTAACATTCTTAATTTTTAAAGGAAATATATAGAATTAGAAATTGTTCCTGCTCTGTTTTTCTTTTTCTTTCTACTCTGTTTTTCTTGTTACTCTGTTTCTTTTTTCTTTCAGGTTGATTTATTCAGCTGTAGCTACAAATTTCACATGGTATCAGAGCAAGGTGCCAAAAAAAAGTACAGTATTTTTTTTTGCAGATATAGAAGATCAGATCTGAAAAATGGAATGTTCATCCTCTGCGATTCTCACACCATACAACTATTTTGATTGGAAGCCAAAGATTCTACTTCAGCTCAGAAGTAGAGGCCTCTATCGGATAGTTATGAATACAGAGGTTGAACCCAATCCAGCTGTTGAAAAATCTAAATACTTCAACCACATGGATGAAGCATTTGGTTTGCTGTGCTTATTCATCTCTCCGGAATTGTTGTTTCATGTTGAGGCATGTACAACTCCAAACCAAGTTTGGAATACATTGGAGACTCTTTTTGGAAAGCAAGATGAAATACGGGGTCATATCCTTGAAAATGAGCTCAACTCATTAGATCCAAACAGTTATGATAATATTCAAGATTTCTTCCCAAAGTTCAAGGCTTTATTGCTTCAGCTCAAAGGATCTGGGATTGACAAATCCAAGGAAGAAAGCAAATTAATCTTTGTTATTCTATCAAAGTGGGGTCCAGAATATGCAGTATTTGTCTCTGCTTTCCACACAGTTAGGCTCACAACAGGAGCAACTTGGAAGATGCCCACACTGGATACCTTCATTGAGTCTCTAGTACATGAGCAGGATAAGCTTATAAAGATGGGCACATTGAAGAATTCCAAAGCTCATGCACTTGTGCATGCAAGTGGGAAGAACAATTCCAAATCCAACTAGCAATTCAAAGGCAAAGGGAAAAAGGATTCATATCCAAGAAAGGAAGGCAATCCCAAACCTCCAGATGGATCTACTGGCTCAAAAGAAAGAAAAAATAAGGGCGGAAAGAGGGAAAACCCTGTGGGAACAAAACTCCCCATTAAAAGTACACTAAGTGTGCATGGCAGCTACTGTGTTGCAGTGTTCTTCACCCCAAGAAGGTCTCGTAGAAAATGAAACTTTTGCTCAGTAAATGTCTTCGTGAGGATGTCGGCAATCTGTTCAGAAGTGGCACAGTACTGTAAGTCGATGACTCCATCACGTATCAGATCTCTCATATGCAGTGGGGGTTGTTTCTAGATACATGCAAGAGCCGAATGAGCTACATTGGAAGGCTGCCAAGCGCATACTTCGCTATGTCCAGGGAACCATTTGCTATGGGATTCATTATTCAGCAGGTTGTGTTTTGGATCTCATTGGCTACACTGATTATGATTGGGCTGGTGATAACATTGATCGCAAGTCCACTTCAGGATATGTTCTTAGTTTGGGATCAGGGCCCATTTGTTGGTCAAGTAAGAAGCAATCTACCATTGCTTTATCATCAACAGAGGCTGAATATAGAGGTGCAGTTAACGTTACCATTCAAGTCATTTGGCTGCAACACTTCCTAACTGAGCTTGGTATCTTTTTTCATCGTCCGACTGTCATTTGGTGTGACAATCAGAGTACATTGAAGGTTTGTAGAGATCCCATACAACGGCAGCGGACCAAACACATCGAGATCCACATGCACTTCATCCGTGAATTGATATGTAATGGAGTCATCGACTTGCAGTACTGTGCCACTTCTAAACAGATTGCCGACATTTTCACGAAAACATTCACTGAGCAAAAGTTTCATTTTCTACGAGACCTTCTTGGAGTGAAGAACACTGCAACACAGTAGCTGCCATACACAGTGTACTTTTGAGAGGGGGTTTTGTTTCCACAGGGTTTTCCCTCTTTTCTCTTTTACTTGTCTCCTTAGTTAGACTTAAGGGGGGGTGTTAGCATTAATTATTCTATTTAAACAATAAGCTAACTAAAGAGTTAACTGGATCTGTTCATGCAAGGCAACTTTCAGTTGCTCTCTTTTTGACTGCCCTTATTTTCCCTTCATGCAAGGTGCTAACTGAGGGTTTCCAGCAGTTGTCTTAGTTTTCACTGCCCTTTCACCACATATTCTTTTTTTTCTGTGGTTGTTTTAGTTAATGTAACGTTTGTTAACATTCTTAATTTCTAAAGGAAATATATAGAATTAGAAACTTTTTCTGCTCTGTTTTTCTTTTTCTTTCTACTCTGTTTTTCTTGCTGCTCTGTTTCTTTTTTCTTTCAGGTTGATATATGCAGCTGTAGCTACAAATTTCACACAAAGCTAGCTGTACCTTTACAGTTCCATTAGTACCATGGTCATTTGTGAAAATTAATATTCTTTCTTTCTTGTGATTCATGCATATAGTAAAGTTATGTTAAATTGCTAAGCAACCATACAGTTTGATATATCAATGCTTACTATTTAGTAATTTACAGAATTTTCCTCCAAGAAGTAAATTGGACCCAGAATTTTATGGCCCTCAAACCAGCTCTATAACAGCTGCACAAATAGAAAAGAACCTTGATGGCCTTACAGTGGAGAAGGTATAATTTTTCCTTTCAAAGTCCCAACGATGAATTGCTTTGTCATTTTGTCTGATGTTGTCTAATAAAGGATATGATTAACATTGCTTAGGCCGTGGAAAAATATAAACTGTTCATTTTAGATCACCACGACAGCTTCATGCCATATCTCAACCGGATAAATGCTCTATCAACAAAGGCCTATGCTTGCCGCACAATTCTGTTCCTCTGCAAAGATGGTACATTGAAGCCAGTTGCCATAGAGCTGAGCCTACCATCTTCACAGGATCAACCCTGGTTCAGAAAAGTCCTTACTCCTGCAGAGGAAGGGGCACAAGGAGCGCTGTGGCAGCTCGCTAAAGCTTATGTCACAGTCAATGATTCTGGTTATCACGAGTTGATCAGCCACTGGTAAGCACCACCTTTGAACTTTTTATTTTTAGAACTGTATCTTCTATTATTTTGCAACAGGGTTACACTGGAGGTCTCTTCCTTTAAAAGCCAGTACAGCTTAAATGTTTTTTAATTCCAAAAGACATTCACTCATCATCTTTGTTATGAAACAATACTCTTGAATTTACATGTGATAAACAATGCCAATTCTTGTGGAAACGCCCTTTTCTCAGCTATGTCATATCAACAGTGCCAAGGCATTCACAATTTTGTTAAAAGTTTCATTCATTGAAGACCAGATCCAAAAACATGACTTGGGCCTTGTTGTTTACCAGGCTGAGGACACACGCAGCCATGGAGCCATTTGTGATCGCCACAAACAGACACCTGAGTGCCCTGCATCCGCTTCATAAGCTACTAAGCCCCCATTTTCGTAACACAATGAACATCAATGCTCTGGCTCGCCAAATTCTCATAAATGCAGGAGGAGTACTTGAAAAAACAGTTTTCCCACAGAAGTATTCTATGGAAATGTCTGCTACAGCTTACACAGACTGGAGGTTTGACGAAGAAGGCTTACCTTCTGATCTCGTTAAAAGGTATTAACGAAAGCTGGTTAAACTTAATTCTTTGGAATGTGGAAGGGGCTTAGGTGAGTTCGTAGTCATCAAGTATGTTATTAAACGAAGATTGAAAAGTTTGTTATAAGAAATATATATATAATTTGAAACAAAAACATTTACATATTATTAAAATAGTCATAACAAACATCAAAAATTAAATATAATAATTTAGTTTAAAAAAAACATTAAAAAAACACATAGAAACAGTCAAGAAAGGGCATGATATGATCAGGTTTCTGACAACAGAGAGAGCATTCAGCCTAAATTGAAATCTCCCTCTATATCTATACATACAAGGCTAGTGGTGGAAAAAACAATCAGCTATAAAGAATGTTCGAGCTCAATAAATGAGGGGTAGAATTCGGAATTAACAACTCTGAGGGATGTTCCACCTCATAGGAATAGGAGGAAGAAAATAACTTGGTAGATTATAATTGGATGTAGGAAAAAATAATTACATAAATAAAATCTCTGAAATGAAATGCATCTGCATCTGAATTTACTGACCCACAGTTTGGGAATGAACAGGGGAATGGCAGTAAACGACGAATCAATGCCCCATGGGCTGAGGCTTATGATTGAAGACTATCCTTATGCAGTGGACGGACTAGATATATGGTCGGCAATACAGTCATGGGTTCATGAATATCTGTCCATCTACTACAACGATGAACGAGTCAGAGATGACACAGAGCTTCAGGCATGGTGGCATGAAATACGATATGTTGGTCATGCAGACAAAAAGGAGGAGACATGGTGGTACACGATGGAAACCATGGCGGAGCTTGAAAGTACTTTAACAACAATGATATGGGTGGCCTCTGCTCTTCACGCTGCTACTAATTTTGGACAATATACCTACTCTGGATACATGCCCAACAGGCCTGCTGTGAGCAGAAGGTTTATCCCAGAGGAAGGATCAGAGGATTTCTCAGAGCTGATTAAAAATCCAGACTTGGTTTTCTTGAAAACAGTGATGAATCAATTTCAAACTACTTTGGGCATTGGTCTGATAGAGATATTGTCGAGGCATTCCACAGACGAGGTGTATCTGGGGCAGAGAGAAACGGGTGAGGGTGAGTGGAGTGATGATAAGCGTGTAATGGAAGCATTTGGACGGTTTAGCTTGGAGTTGAAAGAAATAGAGAAGAAGATATCGGAGAGGAATGCAGATGGAAGGCTGAAGAATAGGTCAGGGCCTGCACAGGTGCCATATACATTGTTGTATCCGAGCACTTCCGATTTCAGCAGGCAAGGGGGATTAACTGGCAAAGGAATACCAAATAGCATCTCCATTTAGCAGCCCCGCTAAAGAAGATTCGCTGCCAGCTATATTTTTTTTTCAAATAAATTGTAAACATGGCCAGTGGTGATCAAAATTGAGCCTTTCCTCACGCTTCCAAGGGCTTCAAAATTTTCATTCAAGCCTAATTTAAAAATAGGCCTTCTACTGAAAGGGTTGTAGTTTGAATGGAGAGGGTTTTTAGTCTGAATGGAGAGGATGATGTTTGTTTATATGCATCTCCCAGAATATAAATTCTTCTAAGTATTTAATACGGAGAGTCAAGTGATTAAAGTCAGGATTGTATCATGAGTAATTTTGACAACATGGATGTCCCTTGTAGCTGCTTAAACAAAAGAGCTCACTGATTTATATGTATGCTTACTTATTGTTGTAATCTGTTATATGTTTAGTCAATTAATAAAAAATAGTTTTAATATCGTTTTTGTTTATTTTCGTATTCATATGAGTTGTTTAATATCATGTTTGAATAAATATTGTTTTTTTGTTTCCTTTACAATTTTTATTACTTTCAAACTTGTTAAGAATAAATATCAGTGCTCAATTTGTAAACAGTTTTTAATATATGATATCCAAAATAATAAGTATATATTGTTAATTTTTTTTATTTTTATTTTAAATTTTATTTTTACAACATGACATGGTTATAAAGGTGTTGGAGAGATTTCTTACATGCTCGTTCATTAAAATTTTCTTAAGATTTTATTTTAAACCATCTCAATTTAATTTTCGTATTTTTTGATATTTACAAAATCCAATATATTGGAAGAGAACATAGAAAAGGGCCACAATTTTAAAATTATATTAGTGTTGTGGATGAAGAGAAGAAACTCTAAAGAAGCATGGTTAGCATAAATAAAGATATTTATGTTTCCTTGTTTAGGCTATGGACCTTGTTAATTTTTAGTACATACACAAATGCAATTTTATTTTCCACTCATAATATAAAATATTAAATGTTGGATAGTTAAATTTTTTTTTCAAATAAAATATTTTCAAACACTATTATATAAAATTATTATATTTATATATATTTTTTAATTCAGAATTATATATATATATATATATATATATAGATTGATTGAAAAATATTTACTAACTTAATATTTGTTAGAGATTTTTTTTTATCAATATTTATTCCTAAATTTAGTAGTTTTTATTCCTATCTAATCGCATTTGTAATTTTACAATCGTTCAAGAGTTTTGCTTTAGTGATTCTTAGTCTAACATTTATGTTTATTGTATTAAATATGGTACATGAAGAAGAATATAGGTAGAATCGTTGGTTTTTTATTTGTGTTATGTAGCTTAAACATGTTAGTCAATAATTTTTTTAATTAAAACTTTGATTGCATTAGTCATGTGTCCTGTAATGAATCTATTTGTATTGTTTGTTCCTAATTAATTTTTCTCATATTCTCAAAATTCATCACCATTTATCTCAAAGATAACAAATTAAGCCACATATAAGAATTTTAATATTTTAGGATCATGATACAAATAAACACAAAATATATATAAATAACTTGATAATTAAATTATTACACAAAAATTTAATTTTTGTTCCCTTCATGGAGAATTTAGCAGATAAGAACATGAATTATTAAAATTTGAAGCTTATTGATCATAGTCAATATTGAATTCAAAAGTTAATCATTGTTATTATGATGTAGTATCATATAACTAATGAATTGTGGTTTCTTTAGGATTAACGCAGGGGTTAAATTGGATGGATCTATGAATCTATTAAAGATTTTTAATAGTAAAATATGGTGATTCATTTTAATCATGTATTTGATGAAATGTGACATTTAAGAATTTCTATTTGTTATCTTCATAGTTGGTTTTATATGATTTTAACGTTATAAATATCTCATGTTTAGTTAAATTGTATTATGTAGAGAAGTTATAATTTTATCATTGTAATATTTTGGACGAGTTACTAGAAATGATTGGAGAGCTCTCATTTTTAATGGAATTGAATTTAAAAAGTTATATTAAGTTAAAATAGTTACTACCAAGATTTGATCAGCGAATTACTCTTAGTTTGAAATATCGAGGTAGTTTTAAACTTGCTTCCTTAGAATATCTAAATTTGGAAGCTTGATATGGGCTTCTTGGTCTTCCTTGTAATTTTATGAAACTTACTTTGTTAGAATATCTAAATTTAGAGGCTTGTTAGGCTTCTTGATTTCTTAATTTTGAGAAACTTACTTTGATTGAATATATATTCTTGAAATTTTAATGGGGGGTTATTAGTCTTGTTTGTAATTTTGATTTTTTTCTTTATTAAAATATCTAAATTTGTAATTTTTTTCCACATTGTTCTTGCATCTAAAAGACTATAAAATTGAAATTTGTTAAATATAAAATTATTATTTTATTTAACATATTTTTTAGTGATGCGTGTATATAATTTACTCTCTAATAAAAATGCAACTATATCTTTTAACTTTTTATCATAGAAAGGTTTCTTAATTTACTTACACTTCAAATTAAAAATAGGATGATGTGATCTAATAATAAAAAGGAGTTTTGATGTTGGTCCCAGGGTGGAGTCTCTTTTATTATTAATAATTAAGTCGATTTAAAATTATTATAAATCACTTAAATTATTGATATTAATTCATACTTACTCTGCTAAGAAATTGAATGGTACCATTCAACGAACATTTTGTGATGGAAAATTAAAGTAGAAAAGGTCTTGAAATCTCACATCATCATCATCATCATCATCAAAACTTAAAAATAATTCTTAGGTATATATTAGTTATTAAATTGTATGATTTTAGGCTGACTATGTACTTGTTGATAATTGATATTTATGGGTTTGTAGATTATTGTCATATCTCACCCCCCTCTATCCCATTTCTCTTTTTTTGGTATTAACTATCTTGCATTGTGTTAAGAGTATTATTAACACCCCTAAGCATGTAGCCTTTTTTTATTGTCTTGGGCATTGTGTTAAGAGTGTTATTAACACCCCTAAACATGTAAGCCTTGGCCCTTTTTGTATTAAGTGTCTCAGGTATTGTGTTAAGAGTGTTATTAACACCCCTAAGCATGTAGGCCTTGGTCCTTTTTGTATTAAGTGTCATGGGCATTGTGTTAAGAGTGTTATTAATGCCCCTAAGTATGTACCCTATTTGGGTTAGGGTGCACCCATCTTGTGTGGTTATTTTTTAATTTTTGAGGTTATATTTTCAATTAGCATGTCAATTGGGTGTTAATTTAAACTCAACTATCTATAAATATATAATAATTGTAGTTTATTTAAATCTACAAAATTATATAAATCTAAAAAATTATTCATAAGAATCTATTTGAAAACTTATAAGTTTTTTAGAGAAATAAATCAATCATTAGAGCATTTATCATTCTTCCACGCAAGTTCATCTTAAATAAATCGTTGAGGAAGGACACATACCACTGTACACAAATGTTTTGCATTTTATTAGAATTATTCCAATTATGAAAGTTTGTTTCTTTTAATATTTTTATTATCTAGGTTCTTGATAAGTAGATGATGCATAAAATTGATCCAACCATCAATAAATGACAAAAAATAGGTATGGTTTTCCTTAAGTTTAAGGGATTATGGTAATTCTAGGATAAGGTGAATTATTTTGTGTAGGTGATCTGAGTTGTAATGCAAAAAACTATGAGGTTATTGGAGATTAAGACTAGGCATACACAATCACTAAATTATTTTGGGTTATTTGTCATTCATTGCAAGCCTAATTAATGATTTGGACACTGTTAGGAGAGGGATTAATGCTTTTGACATCCATATTTTTCATCATCAAATTTTTGGGTGAGATCACTATTACTTATGGGTATGCATTTTCATTGTTATATATTGATGATTGTCACTAGATCATGTGTTATTCAATATATACTCCTATACCTTGCATGCACACCTCTCTTATACAGTTTTTGAATTAATTAATCGAGCTTATATAATTGTTTTTCACATGGCTACCATAGGGCATCAGTGTGTTTATATGCTTATGGATAATGGGTTCAGATTAGGCAAAATTAGGTTCACGGGGTTCAATTTCATCTAACTTGCATCACTAATCATAAAAATAGACTAATTGGCTAAATATGTTGGGAAAAGTGGGGTAATTTAGCCCCAAATCACATCATATACTCATAGTTAAGTTAAATAGGTTCAGATTGGCCCCAATTACCTTCATGTTTGCATTTGTGCTAAAATTGGGGTTTAGGATTTAGGGTTTTAACAATCTACTAATTATCTCAATATGTCAAAAAACATAAGCTAATTTAGCCCCAAATAACATCCTAGACTCACAATTAGGTTTAACAAGTTCACATTAGCCCCAATTACCTTCAAGTAAATTATTTGTGATAAAATTAGGGTTTAGGGTTTGCATTTGTAATAAAATTAGAGTTTAGATTAACGTAGGGTTTAGGGTTTAGGTTCAACATCATAGGAAACATGATCTAATTTAGTCCCTTGTGTTGTCCCCCAAAAGCTATCACTCATTTTTGGGACAACATCTGAACTATTTTGGTCCCACAGACCAAAATTGTCTCTTCCCTTTTTCAAAATTTGTCTTGGGCATACGAATTCCTCATTTTTCAAGCTTCTCAGAAATCTACGGACTCTACAGGCTTGAATCTATGGACTTTGCAGGCTTGAATCTACGGACTCAGCAGAAAGAGGAAATCTACAGACTTTGCAGGTCAAGTTCAATGGGCTTTACAAGTTGAAATCTACGGACTCTTTCAAGGTTAGGGAAAACTACGGACTTGGTTTCTACGGACTCTGCAAACAGGCTCATTTCTACAAGTTCAATGGGCTTCACAGCTTCTACAGGTGGGTTCAATCAAAAGAATCAATTTCTAACACTTGGTTATTTTTGGGATTAGTTCATCGCCTTGGTTCAAACAAAAATCTCCATCGGCAAGCATCAACAGTAGGTTCAACGTTCGGTTCATTTTTTGGTTCAATCAAATGGTTCGTTAGTCGGTTCAAGGCTTTGTTTGAACTGTTGAACCAAAACTTAGCTCAACGGTTGGTTCAACATCTTGGTTTAATGGAGCGTTTCATCAGCTTGGTTCATTCAATTGAACCATCGGCTTGAACCATTTTGGTTCAAAGCTTGGTTCAACAAAGTGGTTCAAACAAACGGTTCATCGGCTTGAACCATTTTGGTTCAAAGCCTAGGTTCAACAAGTGGTTCAAAGCCTTGGTTCAATGGAACGGTTCAACAGTTGGTTTATCGCCCAAGTTCAAAGGGGTGGTTCAATGCAAAAAGAAAAAGCCTCCCAAAGGACAAATGTCCTTGTAGAGGACACTTCATCAATGAAAGTACCCTTCAGAAGGGTCATTTGCAAAGGTAATTCTTTCGGAATTCAAAAAAAGACTAAGGCAAATAAAGACAATTATAATTCTTTCAGACTTTTGTTCAAAGGAATTCCTTCAGACAAAAAGTTTGAAAGAATTTAAGAACTAGCCGCGGGCGCAGGAAAACTCGAAATATTTGACAGAGACAAAGAATTTCTATGGACTTTTTGTCTGTGGGAATTTGTCCATGGATAATTTGTCCGTGGGAATTGTCCGCAGGGTAAATACTCGGGGAAAAGCCTGGGGAAAATCCTGGGGAAAGTACCCGTGGGAATTATCCATGGGAATTTTCAAAGGGCCACCGAAGGACCCCGAAGGGCAAGTGCCCTTGCGGGGGACTCTCGACTGTCAACTTAAAGGGCACTTCCTAAAGCTGAAGGGTCACCTTCCCTTCGGGAAGGATGTAAAACAAGAAGCCCGAAGGCCATTCAAGGATCATTTCTTAAGGCCCAAAAGGGAAAGTCCAATCCAAAAAAGTGCCAAACAGAGAGCCAAAAGAGGACCAAGGGGTGACGTGCCCGAAGACATCAAATTCAACACAGTGAATTAATCATTGAAAACATAGTGATGGGCGCGTGAATGTTAAATTCAAGACAACAAAATAACCGTTGATCCTTTGAACCTACATACTAGAATGCATTCACAGACTTCAAGGCCAAGACCAGCAAAAAGTGAGGAAAGAACAGAATAATAAAATGAATCTAGGACCCGATTCAATTAACCAGAAAAGGAGGAACGATGAAGGTAAGATCAGATATCCAGGTGGACATTGAAAGTTGCAAACTTTCAATAAGCGTGACTTATTTCCCTACATTGATAGAATCTAATGGGTAAAACGCCCCTAAGTTCCAGCCTGTCTTCTTAACAAATTCCAATGTAACATGATGTGTTACTGTTCCCGAGTCCTTCTTGAAGAAGCTATATAAGGGACTCTCTTGTTATTGTAAAATATGCTCTTTTTTTGACAATTAGAATGAAACTCTGCCCAAATTGAAAGGCACTTTTGAGACTTTGAGCTCAGTTTGTTGATCATATTTTGTTACTGGAATAAGGAAACACGTGACTTTTTAGACTTTGTGCTGTGATATCTTTGTTGTTGAGGAAACTGTTCTTATGTCTTTTTCCTTGATTTATTTTTTGTTCCTTTAATTCAACAAGCAGGATTAGTGAAACTAGTCAAAAAGGTGTCCTGAAGAATCAACTGTGGAGAGACTTTGTGCCCCTATAATTGCCTTTCAGTGTGTTTTCTTTTCATTTCTGTGTAAAGGACTTTGGGAAGACTTTGTGCCCTCATTTTCCTTCGTATCGTACTCTTGAGTGATTCAGGTGGAGACTTTGTGCTGCATCTCGATTTGTTGGTTATTACATCTTTTACTACATTTTGCTGTTACTACCTGGAGTATTCTTGTGGCTTGTTGAATAGTACTTCTGAAAGAAGAGTGCTTTTTATCATTTTCCTTGAGTTTCTCCTATGATATGCATACATCATCTCTGAAGAAAGAGAGATGGATGGTTTGTCCTACCCTTGAGTATTATTTTCTATACATATATATATATATATATATATATATATATATATATATATATATATATATATATATATATATATATATATATATATATAGCCTATAAGGAACCTCCCCTTGATGAGAGGAGAGATCAGTCCCCTTTTGATGTGGTAAATCTACACATTTGGACGACTAATCTTCCTACTTTGGCTAAATAGACCTATTTTGTTTATCAGTACGCTGATCGACAAAATATTCAACCAACAATTTTTGGTGACTCTGCTGGGGATATAAAATCCATTATCCATTTATAATCTATCCATTCACCTCCACACTAATTGGGAAAGAATGCACAGTTTAAAGCCTCAAGCTTTAACTGAAGCAAGGTCAATTCTTTTCCATTTTTGTTTCACAATCTGGCATATTCAAGGTATACACGAAGCCAAAGGGCTAAAGGTATCATTGACCTTGTATTCGAGTTGGTACAGCAAAGTGATTTTGATTTGTTTCCTTCACCATCTCATCTCTAATGAACCAAGAGTTTTCCTCTTACTAAAGTCAGATCTCCATTGCCAGACAAAGTATCTACTTTTGTTGTTGATAAAGCTTTGCCAATAGTTACCCCTCTGAGATTTGTTATCCCTCATTTTCATAATCCTACAATGGCAGTTCAAGGCCCCTAGGGTAATGCTTTTGGTCCTCTCAATCTTACTCCACCTCTGCATGAGCTTCCACGCAGTTTAAGGAAGAACTTCTCCAAGTTCTATGGTGATAGAAAAGTTCATCCTGATGAGCACATTGTAGCTTTCAACATAACTTGTGGAGTAATTAGAGTATAATTTAAAGATGTAGCAATCAGACTTTTTGTAGAGACATTACAAGGTGCTACTGCAGATTGGTTTTATCATCTACAGGCTCGATCATTGACTGATTGGAATACTCTCAAAGCTAAGTTTGAAGCTAGATTCAAACCTGCAAAATATGCACATACACTTCTGGCTCAACTTACACAGATGAAGAAAGAGCCTCATGAGCCTATTAGAGATTTCATAGCCAAATTTGAAAAATTAAGAAATAGAATCCCTATAATTGCTCGACTTACAGCTGAAAATCTCAAATGTTTTTTCATTAATTCTCAGCTACCTGAAGTAAGTTTTCTCTTGAGATGTGATGGTCAAATAGATCTTGCTGCAGCTCAACTTTTGGCCACTGAGATAGAAGATGATCTCATCTTAGCAGGGAAGATAAGAAGAGATCCAAATAGAAATAGATCTTCATCATCTTTTGAATATGCATCTACAGGCACCACAGATCCAATGGTGTAGAAATTAGCAAATGAGTTGCTTGCTCTCAAAAAGCAAATGGCTCAAGAAATGTCTTCTGCTCCTTCATACAGAAGGACATTCCCAAATCAGTCAGATCAGGGCAATGCTGCCAGGAATCAAGGGCAACAGAATCGCCTTCCTCCCCCACAAGGGAAACTTGCCCTGGAAGCTCCTCCAATCAATTCGGCAATGGGATATCTTGAAGTAGAATCATAATTCTCCTTCCAACCTGAATTAAATCAAGAAAATGACGTTGATCTTTTTGAAGACAATCAAGAAGAATCAACTGGTGACTCCCATATTGGTTTCCTAAACTACCAGGATGAACCTGGAAGCAAAGGAGAAGCTTTTGATGGATCATATGCAGTGTTTACTAGGTCCAAAAACCAATCAATCCAACAAGCTAATAAATAGAAGATAGAAGAGCAATCGTAGCCAGCAGTCATGATTGCTAAGCATGGAACCATTTTACCTTTTCAGTCAAAAGATCCGATAATCACCTGAAAGGTAAATACATCAATTGTGCCTTCCCCTTCTAATTCAAATTTGCAAACCACCCCACCTCCCATCCCTCCTAAAACTCAGAAAGTTGAAGTGCCTTTCTCTGTACCTAGCTTGATTCAACCATTTGACATAATAGATCATGTCAAAAAGACAAAAATATAAATGTCTGAGTTCAAATACTTGCAGTCCAATCCTGATCAATTGAATAAGTTGGTTGAATATGTTAAGAACCAAACCGTCCCTGCAAGACAAAAGGCTAAAAAGATAACTCCTGATTCTCCAAAGAACATGCCTATTCCAAATAATCTGGTCATTACTCTTCTAGCTGCTTCTAGAAAAATAGAACTTTTCTATGTTGTTATGTTAATTAATGGCCAAAAGCTGAGTAACTATATTATAAACTCATGCGCATCTGATAATGTCATGCTAGCTAAATTCGCTGAGTCTCTTGGTCTCACACTGACCAAGACATTTGGAAGATGTTTCTCCATGGAGAACAAGTAATTACTATTGCTGGGGCAAATCAAAGATGCCCGATTTGCATTTATAGCCTTTCCAGACAAGAGAATCAAGATGACTGTCTTTGTGGCTGACGTCCCAGCATCCTATGGCATTTTGCTTGGATATAATTTTTGCAAGAACATGGGAGGAGAACTAAGCATGGATCTATCTGAGGCAAGGATCCCTGTCTAAGGCGTAATGAAGAGGTTGCTCCCTGAAAAAGAAGCAAAGTATGTGGTCACCCAGACATCAACCCCTGAAGTTCAAATTCTTTTTGAATCCACTAGTATGGGTAACTATTTTTTGTCTATCAATGAAATGCATGAAACACCTGAAAGTATCAACTCAGAAATCAGTTCAACAAGAACAACAAAAAAATTAGTAGGCTATAGTACAGACCAAGAAGGATCCTCTATCTCTGATGAAGAAAAGTCTAAATAAAAATCAGCATCAGATGAGATATGGACTTTGGAATTTGATGGAAGTTGTTCTTCGACCAGTTTAGGAGCTGGAATTGTTTTAATATCTCCTCAAGGAGATATGTTTCCTTCATCTTACAAATTACAGTTTAGCAACACTAATAATACAGCTAAATATGAATCTCTGTTGCTTGGCATGAAGGCTGCTCAAGAAAAAGGCATCAAGTTTCTTCATGCCAAAGGGGATGTTGAATTAGTAGTTTGTCAAGTGAGGAACTTATACCAAACTAAGAATGAAAGATTACGCCACTACCGTAACTTGGTTTGGGACCAAATTGAAAGCTTTGATGCTTTCAACATTTCTGCCATACCTAGAGAGTCTAATGACAGAGCTGATGCACTTGATGTTTCAGGAACTCTCTTAGTTCCTCATTCAAATTTTAAAGAAGACATGTATACTATTGAGCTGGTCTATAGACCAAGTGTTCCTGGCAATGCTGATCATTGGCAAGTATTCAATGATGATCATCAAATCATTGTCTTCTTGGAATGAAAAGATAATTTTGAACAACTATGTTTTGAAGGCAGTGAATCTCAGAAGAATGAATCTGTGTCTGAATCCAGCTCGGATATAAATGATGAATTCTTACAGCTGAAAGGAAACAAAATTTTCAAAGGCCTGGTTTCTCTTGAAAAGTTGTTTGACAAACATGATAGATTCATCAAATAACAACAAACAGACTCGAGTTTCTCTCAGGGATTCGATCAAGTGAATCTGACTACTGAAGAAAATCCCAAGATGATCAATATTGGTAAGTGCTGCACCTCTGAAGAAAGATTTGATTTCATCTCTTTACTCCGTCAATACATGGATGTCTTAGCATATTCTTATGAAGACTTGAAGTCTCTCAGACTAGATGAAATCTTCCATAACATTCCTCTCAAGGCCGACTCCATGCCATACAAGCAAAAATCCAGACAGTATAATCCGAAAATATCAAGTACTATTCTGTCTGAGATACAAAAAATGTTAAATGCTAGAATCATCTTTCTAATCCATCATTCCACATGGATTGAAAACATAGTGCGTGTAAAGAAGAAGAATGGCAAAATTTGCATTTGTGTAGATTTCAAAAATCTGAATCAAGCATCTTTGAAAGATAATTATCCTTTGCCAATTATGGATCAAGTGCTTCAAACAGTGACAGGGGCAAAGATGTTATCAATGCTGGATGGCTTCTCAGGTTATAATCAAGTTAAAGTTGGTGAAGCAGACCAACACAAGACTGCATTCACCACACCTTGGGGTATATTTGCATATAGAAGAATGCCTTTTGGCTTAATAAATGCTGGTGCTACCTTTCAGAGAGCTATGGATCTGGCTTTCAAAGATGAGATTGGTAAATTCATAGTGGTATACCTTGATGACTTGACTATCTTTTCAAAGCATCAATCTGATCATGTACGCCACTTACAACAAGTGCTGGAGTGTTGCCACCAGAATGGTATTTCTTTAAATCCTAAAAAGTATATTTTTAGAGTAATAGAATGGAAACTCATTAGACCCATTGTGTCCAAAAAAGGCTAGACACATTGTGAACATGATGAAAGGGAAGACCATCTTCAGTTGGACTAAAGAAGGCAAATCAACATTTTAGGATATCAAAACCGCCATTGCTCATGCCCCTACCTTGGTTTACCCAAATTACAACAAAGATTTCATCATATACAACTATGCGTCTGAACACACTCTTTCAACAATTCTTGTTGAACAGGACAAGGAAGGTATGGAATCTCCTATCTCTTTCATGAGTTGCCCTCTCAAAACTCATGAGATGAAATATTCAAATATAGAGAAGCATGCTTATGCCTTGGTGAGAGCAGTCAAATATTTATGCTTCTATATTCTGAATTTACATACTATTGTCTTAGTGCTTGATACTACAGTCAAGTCTATATTAACTTAGCAAGATTTTGGCACGAAAAGAGGTAATTGGATTGCAAAGATCTAAGAGTTTGATCTAGACATCAAGCCAACAAAGTTGGTTAGAGGTAAAGGCCTATGCCAATTAATTGATGACAATAAGCCAGAAGACACACAACATAAAGAAACTGAAGTGGAAGAGACACCAATAGTCCTTTTTGTCTCCACTACCAATGAGTGGTATTCAGGTATCGCTCATTTCCTTACTTATGGTGAATGTCCTGCTCATTTGTCTTAAAAAAAAGGACTATCAAGTTGAAAGTTCCCAATTTTGTCCTTTGGGATAACGGCCTGTACAAGAGAAGCATAGATGGAGTATTCTTTTGCTGTGTAGATAAAGAGCAACAAACCAAGATTTTGAAATCTTTCCACAATCTGGCCTGTGGAGGACATTTTTTTGCTCCTGTGACTACTCACAAGATTCTGCGAGCCAGGTATTACTAGCCAACTCTTTTCTAAGATACACATTAGTGGGTAAGGAAATATGAACTCTGTCAGCAATTTGTTGGAAGATCCAAGTTAGCTGCTATGCCTCTCAAGCCAGTGATCATAGAAGAACCTTTCCAGGAATGGGGACTTGATTTCATTGGAACAATAAACCCATCTTCAAGTGCTAGACATGATTATGTTCTTACAAAAACTGACTATTTCACCAAGTGGGTAGAAGCAATCCTAACTAAACATGCTACTTTAGAAGTTGTATGCAACTTCCTCAAAGAGAATATCATTTCCAGGTTTGGAGTTCCCATCAAAATTGTTACTGATAATGTAGTTTGTTTCACATCTTAGGAGATTACACAATTATGTTTTCATTATGGAATTACACTCTCTCACTCTTCTGATTATTTTCCACAAGGGAATGGACAATCTAAATCTAGCAATAAGAATCTAGTAACTATTATCAAGAAGTTAACAGATGACAATCAAAGAACATGGCATAAAGCATTGGTTGATGCTCTATGGGTAGACATAATCACACCAAAAAGGCAATTGGTATGTCTCATTTTCAACTTCTTTATGGCATCAATGTTGAAATACCAATCACCTTAGAATTGCCAGCCTTGAAATTGGCAAAGGCAATTGAAGATCAGACATATGAAAGTTCTCTTGACAAAAGAATCATGTGCCTGGCTGAGCTGGAGGAATAGAGAACCATGGTGGTCGACAGAATTGCTGCACATCAAAGTCTGGTAAAGAAACTCTTTGATCAGAAGGGCAAAAATCGTGATTTTTAGATTGGGGATCAAGTCCTGTTGTGGGATAAAAGGAGAAAACTAAAGGGGATGCATGGAAAGTTTGACTCCCTTTGGAGAGGCCCATTTATAATTCATTAACACATTGGTGAAAATAGCTTTCTGTTGAAATATCAAGATGGCAAACTCTTTTCTCTGCCCCACAATGGGCAGCATCTAAAACATTTCAACTCTTGAAGTGTCAGATCATTCCATCTATATATATGTACATTTGTATAGTTTTTAATTCTATTTTATTTTATTTGTTTCCATTTTTGATGCCTTTCATTTCTAGGTAGCATGACTCTGTAACCCAATGGTACACATGAAGACACTGGAGATTCTGGATTCTACTCCTTTCAATTGTTTTTGCAATTGACAGAAGTTCCCCAACTGGAGCTAACTATTGTCCCCCAAAAGCTATCACTCATTTTTGGGACAACATTTGAACTATTTTGGTCCCACAGACCAAAATTGTCTCTTCCCTTTTTCAAAATTTGTCTTGGGCATATGAATTCCTCATTTTTCAAGCTTCTCAAAAATCTACAGACTCTGTAGGCTTGAATCTACGGACTCTGTAGGCTTGAATCTATGGACTCCGCAGAAAGAGGAAATCTATGGACTTTGTAGGTCAAGTTCAATGGGCTTTATAGGTTGAAATCTATGGACTCTTTCAAGGTTAGGGAAAACTACGAACTTGGTTTCTATGGACTCTGTAAATAGGCTCATTTCTATAAGTTCAACAAGCTTCATAGCTTCTGTAGGTGGGTTCAATCAAAAGAATCAGTTTCTAACACTTGGTAATTTTTAGGATTAGTTCATTGCCTTGGTTCAAACAAAAATCTCCATCGGCAAGCATCATTAGCAGGTTCAACATTCGGCTCATTCTTTGGTTCAATCAAATGGTTTGTTAGTAGATTCAAGGCTTTGTTTGAACCGTTGAACCAAAACTTGGTTCAACGGTTGGTTCAATGAAAAGGTTCAACGTCTTGGTTCAATGGAGCATTTCATCAGCTTAATTCATTCAATTGAACCATCAGCTTGAACCATTTTGGTTTAAATCTTGGTTCAACGAAGTGGTTCAATGGTTGGTTCAAACAAATGGTTCATTGGCTTGAACCATTTTGGTTCAAAGCCTAGGTTCAACAAGTAGTTCAAAGGCTTGGTTCAATGGAATGGTTCAACAGTTGGTTCATCGCCAAAGTTCAAAGGGGTGGTTCAATGCAAAAAGAAAAAGCCTCTTGAAGGACAAATGTCCTTGTGGAAGACACTTGATCAATGAAAGTACCCTTCGGAAGGGTCATTTGCAAAGGTGATTCTTTCAGAATTCAAAAAAAGACTAAGGCAAATAAAGACAATTATAATTCTTTCAGACTTTTATCCAAAGGAATTTCTTCGAACAAAAAGTCTGAAAGAATTTAAGAATAAGTCGCGGGCGCAGGAAAACCCAAAAGATTTGACAGAGATAAAGAATTTCCATGGACTTTTTGTCTGCGAGAATTTGTCCCCAGATAATTTGTCTGCGAGAATTGTCCACGGGGTAAATACTCAGGAAAATCTCAAGGAAAGTACCCACGAGAATTATCTGTAGGAATTTGTGAAGGGCCGCCGAAGGACCCCGAAGGGTAGGTGCCCTTGCGGGGGACTCTCAGCTGCCAACTTAAAGGGCACTTCCTGAAGCTAAAGGGTCACCTTCCCTTGGGGAAGGATGTAAAACAAGAAGCCCAAAGGCCATTCAGGGATCATTTCTTAAGGCCTAAAAGGGCAAGTCCAATCCAAAAAAGTGCCAAACAGAGAGCCAAAAGAGGACCAATGGATGACACGCCTGAAGACGTCAAATTAAACACAGCGAACTAACCCTTGAAAACATAGTGACGGGCGCACGAACGTCAAATTCAAGACAACAAAATAATCATTGATCCTTTGAACCTACAGACCAGAATGCATTCACAGACTTCAAGGCCAAGACCAGCAGAAAGTGAGGAAAGAATAGAACAACAAATTGAATCCAGGACCTACTTTAATTAACCAGAAAAGGAGGAACGATGAAGGTAAGATCAGATCACCAGGTGGACATTGAAAGTTGCAAACTTTCAATAAGTGTGAATTGTTTCCCTGCATTGATAAAATCAAATGGGTAAAATGCCCCTAAGTTCCAACCTATCTTCTTAACATATTCTAATGCAACATGATGTGTTACTATTCCCGAGTCCTTCTTGAAGAAGCTATATAAGGGAATCTCTTGTTATTGTAAAATATGCTCTTTTTTTGACAATCAGAATGAAAATCTGCCCAAATTGAAAGGCACTTCTAAGACTTTGAGCTCAGTTTGTTGATCATGTGTTGTTACTGGAATAAGGAACCAAGTGACTTTTTAGACTTTGTGCTGTGATATCTTTGTTGTTGAGGAAACTATTCTTATGTCTTTTTCCTTGATTTATTTTTTGTTCCTTTAATTCAACAAGTAGGATTAATGAAATTAGTCAAAAAGGTGTCCTAAAGAATCAACTGTGGAGAGACTTTGTGCCCCCATAATTGCCTTTCAGTGTGTTTTCTTTTCATTTTTGTGTAAAGGACTTTGTGCCCTCATTGTCCTTCGTATCTTACTCTTGAGTGATTCAGGTGGAGACTTTGTGCTGCATCTCGATTTGTTGGTTATTACATCTTTTGCTACATTTTGCTGTTACTACTTGGAGTATTCTTGTGGCTTGCTGAATAGTACTTCTAAAAGAAGAGTGCTTTCTATCATTTTCCTTGAGTTTCTCCTGTGATCTGCATACATCATCTCTGAAGAAAGAGAGATGGATGGTTTGTCCTACCCTTGATTATTATATATATATATATATATATATATATATATATAGAGCCTATAGGGAACCTCCCCTTGATGAGAGGAGAGATCAGTCCCCTTCTGATGTGGTAAATCTACACATTTGGACGACTAATCTTCCTACTTTGGCTGATCAGACCTATTTTGTTTATCGTTACGCTGATCAACAAAATATTCAACCAACACCTTGAATCACATCCTTGAGTTGTAGTTAGGTTTAACATGTTTAGATAGGCCCCAATTAACTTCATTTTTACATTTTTGATAAAATTAGGGTCTATTGATCCATAAATTAGGTTCACCAAGCTCAATTTGGCCGAAATTACACCCCTAATTGCACTAATTAACTAATTGGATAAATTCATGATGGAATTAGAGCTAATTTAGCCCCAAATCACATCCATATCTTGTAGTTAGGCTGAATGGGCTTAAATTAGCCTCAATTTCCTCTTTGATTGAATGAATCAACTATTTGGTTCATTATGTGATGATGTCTAGGTCAATTTAAGTCCAAATCACATCATATATAATTAAAAATAGGTTCGTGTAGATCAAAGTTCTAAAAATCGTGTCACTAATTGCACCATTTAAGTAATTGGCTCAATCTATGATGAAATCAAAGCTAATTTAGCTTCAAATCATGTTTTATGGTAGTAATTAGGTTCAAGGGCCTCATATTCACCTTAATTTCCTCCACAATTGAACCAATCAACTATTTCATTCATTATATGATGACATTTGAGTTTATTGAGCCAAAAACCACATCCTATACATATCAATCTTGCATATGTCATTGAACCAAATGATTCTTTGCTTCATTCTCTGATGAAATTAGAGTTGATCAAGCCCCAAATCACATTTTATAGTCATTCACTTAGGTTGAAAGGACTTAAATTATAACATCCCCACTGTAATCTACTTCGAAATATGTAATTTTTTAAAAAAAATTAAACATATATACTATAAATAGATTACACCATGAGAATTTGTCAATGAATATAGAAAATACTCTAAGTGTGATAATTGTAAATGAAGTATACTACATCATACATCAATGATCACTATCATCATAAGAAATACATTATAATATGAATATAGAAAGTAATTACAATTAACCAACCATAGCTGATACATGCCTACAACCACTACTATTAATGTATAAGAAGTAATTATAGTTCCTTATGATAATGTTTCAATAATAAATACAATATAATACAATATACATATATAAGATATATGGTCTCCGGAGCATAGTTCTCCACACTCTAGTATCTACGGTAATCTCAAGTGTCATCTCAAAATTAACTTACTATTGTGGGGAGGGAAAGCATCATCCGATCACTTTTACACACCAACCATGGACCAATGGTCCCCTGCACTAATACCATTAGGGAATGACCCTCCCTTCATGGATGAGTAGATAGTGATGGCATAAGCACCCAAAGAAAAAATCTAGTACACGTGTGTTGTATGATTTCTAAAACTAACCATGTGGTATATCATAGAAACTCGTTCTATTCAAGATATCGCATAAATATGTAAATCATACTCATGAAATGACAATGTCTCACTTAACATTACTTTGGCTAAAGTTTTTAAATAGTTAATTATTAATGGATCATTTTAATTCATACACACCACTTGATCAAATTACCTTTATTTGGCAATGTGATGCTAGTAAGCTAGTGAAGTTCATTTGACTACTTAGTATCAACAATATAGGATTTGATTAACATAATATAACAAATAGATTCATACAAGTTACATCTTACTAGCAATCATTTCACATAACATACTAAACATAGAAATAATAAAAAGGCATACATGTATTCCATCAAATGTATAAATGAATCTCACATTATTATCTATCCCATAATAGAAATAATAATTATAGTTTATACCATTTAGGTATAATATTCATCTAACTACAATTTATAGTTACTGTAAGTAGTTTCCAATTATACTACATCCTATGATAATGCATATTATCATAGTTTAGTGTTCTTAAGTACAACTACTACTATCACGTTTAGTCATAACAAAGTAGTATAATTTAATAGAAACATAAACTTCTGTTCAAGACTAGTTATAATAAATAAAGTCTTCATTCTCATAAAACATATAATATTCCATTATAACATTTGTTTAACTTTCACATGGTTGTATGCATGCATAAATAAGGTCCTACTATACATATATCTATAAAATAATTTTGGACCACCAATGGGACTATAAATAGAAATACACACCCTTATGTACAAGTATAAGCTAATTACCTATAGATGTACCTATATTATTTTAAGCATGATATTCATTAATATGTAGCTTATTATAACATTTTTTTCATAATATGTGTCTTATTTCACATGCTACATATGATAAGTTATCTCATGCATATCACAAAGCTTATCATAATGAAAGATTACATTGAACTATATATGCATCACATACTTTTAAAAGTTATTTTAGGATTTTGATATACTATATATTCATATATGCTATAATAAATAAACACACTCATTTTGATGAGCTACAAGATAAGACATAAGTCATTATGTGAGTTTGAGTTAGCATTCCTTACATCATGGCCTAACTGTATGCATGTTTAGTCTTCCATTTTTTATATGTATGAGTGTTATAACATTTAAATAAAAGTCTTGATATAATCCTATGAATAAAAGGAAAGGCCTTAGTCATAATCCTATCATTCTAGCAAAGCTCCAAAATCTGCTAAGCATTCTATGGACCTCGATAGATAGCTACAGACTTTCAATGATCGAGTTACAGATTTTGATAGTCAAGCTACAGATTTTGATAGCCAAGCTATATACTTTGAGACTTGAGATAAAAAATCATGTAAACATCTTTCCAAGGCATTCCAAAGGTTCCTTTAACCATTCCATGATGATCCAGACTCCTCCCATTATCTTTTAGATACTTTCTATTTTTGAATTTATTAAATAATAATACAGATTGTTATTCTTATTTTTTATCAGAGGACAATATCATTGATATAAATATATAAATGCACATATCTAATCACTGCATACTCCTCCAATGTTAGTTATACAAGTATTTATTTTCATTATGTCAAACTATTCTTTTTAAATCACTACATAAGACTTGGCTGTGTATAAACTAATAAATAACATAGCTATTTATTTTGTTTAATAAACATGAATAATGTGGATTTTTATCCACATTCTTGAGTTTTGGAGTAGTCAGCATTGAGTTTCAGACATATTTAGTGAAGATCGACAATTGTGATTTTCTTTTTCTTTTTCTTGGGGTCTTTTTTGTATTTTGGCTAAGTATCATATTCTTTCAACTACTTCCATATGGTAGCCTGATGCTCGTTTACCATGAAGAAGTTCTTGAATTCCCCAAAAGAAGTATCGACTCTCCACGTGGTGACTGAGAACTCATCTAAGGCTAGTCTATTTTGTCAAGGATTAAAGTGGTGTCATTGGTCATTAAGAAAATAAATGGGGCCCACCTTTCAGTTACAAAGAGGGATGCGAAATTTCCATGTGACACCTTCACACTCATTTTTGAAAAAAAAAATTACCAACTTCCCCAGAAGAAGCACCAACCTTCCATGTGGCATCCTGGTGCTTATTCAAGAGAGGTTTATTTTTATCAGACTTCTGGGTAGCATTATTGGCTGAAGGATATGCATGGGAACCACTACATAGTAATAATAGAAAGGAAGTGGAGCCTTCTACTTAGCACCATGGTGCTTGTGTAAGGTGATGATTTTCATGTTAGAACTAGGAGTTGCGACATTGGTCGAAACAAGTGGGCCTTTGTTTCTAACAATATTCTAGGAGCAAATTTTGAGCTCTCTATGTGGAATCACAGTGCTTCTTCTGAACTTCATGGGCATCATGGAGCATTGCAATTATACCATATCCAGGATTAGGAAGACCAATTACATTCATGAGCTAGAGCTATTCCAGGTGTCTTTCTCTCAAGAGGTTGTGACACCTATATAAATAAGGCCCTTTTATTTTTTAAGGCCTAGATTTTAGATTTTAGGGAGTACTAGAGCATCCATTGTAATAAGTTTTAGTTCTAAAATAGAGGTCAATAACAATTATTTTATCTTTCATTCTTCTATCTCAGTAGGTGCCCTTCATGAGTAGGATTGAATATTGTATATTGTGCCTATTGAGGCCTTTTGTATTTTGTTCTCCACCCAACAATGAAGAGGATGTGGTGTTCTGTGTCAAACTAATTGAAGGTTCATTGTTGTTTGTTATTTTTATTCTCTACTTCTATAGTATCAATTCTTATTTACATTATTGACTTTAATTCATACATGTGTTCCTTTAATAGTCTGTAATCCTTTAAAGTCTGAACTATTTTATGAAAATATAGGCTAATACTTTAAAGATCTCAACGCATCACCTTAGTTAATCATTATTTTAGTGTTCTACTTGGATTTATCTCTTCTTTTTTTCCCCAAGTTAATCTAAAAACCCTATTTCTAAAACCCCAGAGGTTGCTTTACAGACTATAATAGAGTCCCACACATGTAAAGCTTCCTATATAAGGTTTTTCACCTAGAATGAGAGTTGTAGGCATCAACAGTTTTTTTTTGGTATGCCCAATGGGACCTAAACCCATAATCATCTGATTAGAAGTTAGAGTTTATTATCCATAATCCCATTATGAGGTCACAAACAACAAAGAATCTAGGCTTGTTAACACCACCTCTAGTAGCCCCAACTCGCCAAAGGACCATAGTATCTAGCATGACACAACAACCATAATAAATGGTGATTTTAGGGACACCAAGAAAATTTGTAGTGTGTAATAGTGGTATCCCACTCATCCATCCAGTACCCCCAACTATTTGGGATCCTATACTATAAATGCTTTAAATACACTCCCTAAATTATTGGGATAAGACTTCAGAAGCATGGTGGAACATCTCCAAGATGTTGCAAATGTATGAACTGTGCACTATGCTACACAAAAAAATGTAGCCTTAAGGTTGTTGGCCACCTCTTTCAAAGGGTGAGCTCTTGATTGGTGCCGATCCTTGTCACCCAACTCCATCACCACCTGGGATGACTTATGCAATAGATTTATTTGAGCAATTTAATGAGAAGGTAGATCAGTTATCTCTCCTAAAATAACTAACAACTATTAAAAGAGTCTCATAAGAGGTTATTATATATTTCAATACCAGGTTTGATAAGACTTGGAAAAGTATCCCAACGGTGGCTCGATCACCCAAAGGCATGGCCATTGTCTTCTACCTCAAAGACTTTAACTTAGACATTGATGTCATCATTCAGTCACTCGGAGGCTAAACATTATCAGATGCATATGAGCTAGTAGTTAGGGCAAAGAAAAACATGATAGATGTTGGGAAGCTTCCCCCTCAACTGCCAATGTTGATGTTCTTAGAAATATCTATGTCATCATAAAAAGAGGTACCAAGCACCATTTTCCATGTATTTATATCCAGCTACTTAGGTGAACATGTCATATTCATCTTCTCTATCCGTGGATATGAATGGCGTGAAGAGCATCTTGCAAAACTTCTCCAATGAGATCATAAATATCAAAAGCTAGCAGGCTATGCCTCTGAAGCCCCCTTTCCAAAACTACCAAGAAATGAGAGCCCTTTACCAAAATAATCAGTACCAAGAGAGACCAAGGATGAATCATCAGGAACCAAATCATCAAGTGCTAAACCATCAGACATGCACCATAAATCAAATTATTTTAGTACCTGATTCTTTATAAACACTCTCTCCAAGTTGTTGGGGATCAACCAACAATAGATTACAATTGTGAAAGCAATAAACGTGGAATTAAATCAGATTGACAAGTAATTAGAATGAGATAATAGCAAGAACAAGAGATACAAGAAACCACCCTGAAAACTTGTATTAACAAACTCTTTACAAAAGGAATACAACCGAAGAAACTTCTTTCTTCCACACCTCTCCTAGATGTATAGATCTCTCAATAGATCTCTATTCCTCAAGAGCTCTCTCTCTCAAGAACAATCAACTCCAACAAACCTGGATTGATTCAATTCTGTACTGTTCTTCTCATACAATGAATTACTACAATAATTCACAATGACTACTCAAAAACTACAATAAGCTAGGAAGATCTAATTCTACATATAGAATTAGGAGACTTGAGCATGCACTTCCAACAAGCAGTTAAGCCACTTGAACAAGGGCTCTAAAAATAGTATTGCTAACAATAGAGACACGAGCTTGAGACTACAACTCAAACTCATCATGTAAACACTCGCTTCTGTCCATGGAAATAGCTTTCTGGACATGCAGATAACCAAAATCGGTTCCTGCTGTTTGTCTGTGACCGTCGCCGGCCGACCCACTGCCGACGTCGGTGCCTCTGCAACTGCTCCTGACCGACGTCGGTCGCTCCTGACCAATGCCGGTGTCTGTGTAGACCCAAAACTACCAATGAATGCTCCTTGGTGAAGCTTTTAGCTCCACACCCTAACACAAGTATAAATATAGAGTTAGTTGGTGGCCAAAATAACTTATCAGATGACTCCAACTCATGATGCCTCTTATGTAAGGATGCACACACACCTTAAAACTTTCTTGAGAAATAATCTACAATAAAAGGTGGTTGAGCAACGAAGGTAAGGGAACACCCCTGATTCGGCCCCCTATAGATACCAATCTTAGGGTATTGAGAATGTTGTCTTAATGGCACAAATGCAGGTAATGTCTTTGAAACAAGAAGAGGAAATAGCCCCAGAGCATGCAATTTTCTCTTAGGTGGAAGGTGAGGATGTGGTTTATGTGAGCAAAATCCCAATGTTGAAGGCCCTTCGAGTCCAATCGAACTAATTTACTCAATCAAAGAAAATATCGACTGAAACTCAAGAAGCCTTACCACCACCTCTAATATATTAGAAACGAAGTGAGAAGGTATAGAATAGGCCAAAGGACCCTAAGGGTTGGCTATAAGGGCCATTTAATATGGTATAACAAATAAAGAAGGATCTAACCAATGTCTCTCTTTGGGATGTCCTATCTATCCCAGAAAAAATCATTGCTTCAAAAGGCATTGGAAGACCAAGAGAAACCTATGCAAGTTGTCTCAGCCATATAGCCAATAAGAGACAAAGGGAAAGAAGCTAGTAACAGTGTGCAACCTCATGCATCATCCATGTTCATCAACTCCTAGGTAGGGGTAAGTAAGAAAGAGCCTACCCCATTCTATTTAACCCTCATGGTAGGGAAGAAACTGTTGCGTAATTCCATGATCAACTTCAGTGCTAGTAGCAAAGTGATGCCCAAGCAAATTGCAGATGCACTGCAACTATAGTATGAACCTTTGAATAAAGGAGTAATATAGTTGGATGGGAAGAAATTTCAAACCATAGGTATCATCAAGGATCTTGCTCTCACATTGTATTTTTGTCTTGGTATTACTATATCACAAGAATTTGTAGCGATAAACATCCTACCAATCTTCAGGCTATGTCTATCAAGAGATTTCAATACCAAGATAAGTGAATACCTATCATTGGATTGGTTCCACTTAATCCTGAAGACTAAATATGGCTTAAAATTAAAGGTGTTGTCTGATCCACTATATTCAGAGCACATAGTGGATGAAGCTATGATGAACATAGAATCAATGTACACTTCTTTCTCAAAAAGGGAGATGCATTATTTAAAAATGTTTGAAGAAGAAAGAGTGGCAGGTGACAGAAGCCCAGAGGAAGAAGACCTTGTTAATGAATTCATTAAGAGTGATCCATTCATGAAATTTGATGCCATAAACCTAAGAACCTATCTGATCCATGATGAATATCAAGCCATTCTCGAGGTCATAAAAAGGAAAGAAGATCAAAGCAAAGATCTTGAAAGTGGGTCCAAGTTTTAGACTTTGCATTTCAATGGTGAAAAATGTAAAATTGGCTTCGAAACTAGTATCCAATTGATGTCTACATCTTGGAAAGAGATCCTTCAATAATTTTATTTCTAATTTACCTATACAAATAAAGAAACCAAATATAAAGCCATGGTTTACGGCCTCTACCTCACTAAGTACATGGGCATAAAAAAACTAAAAGTGTTCAACAATTATGAATTAGTGGTTATACAGGTGAGAGGGGTCGTAGATTGGAAGAATGTATGAATGAGGTCCTACCATCACTGGATATGGGATTTGATCAAAACATTCAAAGCTTTCAACATATAAATCATCCCCAGGACCACAAATATGGAGGCAGACAGGATGAAGATAATCGGTTCCCAATTTGACCTGATGATAGATTTATTCACCAATGAAAAAGTAGTGAGGGTGATCATCAGACTCATCATTCCCAAGAATGACCAAAACTACCAATGTTTGAGAGTGACACCTAGATTGCTATGTTTCTTCAACAGTCATGTGAATTTGTAGAACAGTTACAACCGAAGATCAAGGAAGCCTATGATGACTAGATCATGTAACTAAAATATAATAAACTACCAAAGGGGTTCATCACCATAGAGAATCTTTTATATTTATAATATTCTAGGAATAACAAACAAAATTTTGTCACAAACAAAAGTGACTACTCCAAGCTTAAAGTTGGAGGTGGAAGAAAATTGAAGGTTGGGAGGGAAGTCCCCCATAGAGATAAGGAGTGATTGATTTCTTTCTAAAACAAGTATGAAGGCTTCATAGCATGTACCTATGATGATTTGAAAGGATATGACCATGAGGTAATCTAACACAATATAGAACTAGTTGAAGGAGACAAACCTATCCGTCAAAATCAAAGGTCGGTAAACACAAAGATTGAGTCTATCATGGCTTAAGAGCTGAGAAAATTGATCGACTCAAGAATTATATACCCAATCAAATATTCAACATGGATGTCTAACTTGGTCCCAATGAGGAAGAAGAATGGAGAAATCTGGCTATGTGTGGACTTTTGGGAGCTGAACAAAGCATCCCTAAAGGGTTACTACCTCTTCCTTTTAATGGAGCAAATCCTCCAAACTATAGCAGGTACGAAGATGTTCTTTCTACTAGATGGATTCTCAAGATACAACTAGGGATGGGTCAATGAAGAAGACTAACATAAGACCACTTTCACCACAAAGTGGGGGAATTTCACATATGTGAAGATGCCTTTTGGCCTTTCTAATGCTAGAGCTACTTTCTAAAGATCTTTGGATGTAGTTTTTAAAGGCCTAATCAACGAGATCATCATCATCATCATCTATCTATATGACCTTAATGTGTTCTCCAAGAAGAAGGAAGATCATTTCGATCATTTGGAGAAGGTTTTCCAAAAGTTCCAAGAGTTTGAGGTGTCTCTTAGCCCCAAAAAGTGTTTTTTTGGAGTCCCACAAGGCCAACTACTCGGATATGTAGCATCCAAGGAAAGCATCTCTATCGATCTAGATAGAGTCAAGGCTATCAAGGATAATTATGTAATAAAATAAGTACTTTAATTGAATTGTCCTTTTTAAGAAATTGTCATATTTATTATGTGGTGTGAGTAATTTTATTTTGATTTATTATATTATAAATATATATATTTTTTAAATTATTATAATTTTATCAAATATTTTAATTTTTTAATATTACTAAAATATTTTATAAAAAAACACTATTAAAAAGTCAAATATATTATTTTGTTAAAATTAAATTGGTTATCAAAAAATTCTCCACTATACTATATAAAACCACTCTTTTGTATGTACATTCAAATGATATTCATTTAATGTGATTTTGACACCTATCAAACTTAAACAAGTGTGAATGATCTCCATAAATATCCTATGTAGGCCCTGACCTATTCTTCATCCTTCCATTTACATTCCTCTCCGATATCATCTTCTCTATTTTTTTCAACGCCAAGCTAAACCACCCAAATGCTTCTATTACACGCATATCATCACTCCACTCACCCTCACCCATTTCTATCTGCCCCAAATACACCTCATCTATGGATTGTCTTGACAATATCTCTAAAAGACCAATGACAAAAGTATCTTGAAATTGATTCAACATTATTTTCAAGAAAACCAAGTTTGGATTTTTAATCAACTCTAAGAAATCTTCTGATCCTTCCTCTAGGATAAACCTTCTGCTCATTAAATGCCTATTGGGTATGTATCTAGAGTAGCCATATTGTCCAAAACTAGTAGATATGTGAAGAGTAGAGGCCACCCATATCATTGTTAAAGTAATTTCAATCTCCACCATGGTTTCCATCATGTACCACCATGTCTCCTCCTTTTTATCTCCATGACCAACATATCATATTTCATGCCACCATGCCTGAAGCCTTATGTCATCTCTGACTCGTTCATCATTTTAGTATATGGACACATATTCATGAACCCATAACTGTATTTTAGACCATATATCTAGTCCATCCATTGCATAATGATAGTCTTCAATCATAAGCCTCAGCCCATGGGGCATTGATTTATCTTTGACTACCATTCCCCTATTCATTCCACCCACCCTCACCTATTTCTCTCTACCCTAGATATCCATGAACCCATGACTTTTTGGACCATATATCTAAGCCATCCATTGCATAAGAATAGCCCTCAACCCATGAGACATTGATTTATCTACAACATCCATTCCCCTATTCATTCCCAAACTATGGGTTAGTAAATTTAGATATATTTCATTTCAAATATTTTAATTATGTATTTATTTGTTCCTACTAATCATAATCTACTATTTTTCTCTTTTTCCTAACTAACCTAAGCCCCTTTCACATTTCAAAGAAATAAAAGTAAGCAACTTTGGTTAATACCTTTTAGGGAGATCAGTAGGCAAGCTTTCCTCATCAAACCTCTAGTGTTTATAAGCCAGAGGAACTTTGGTTAATATATTTCCATAGAATACTTCTGTGGGAAATCTGTTATTTCAAGTGTTCTTCTTGCATTCATGAAATATTGGTGAGCCAAAGCATTGATATTATTTGTGTTACGAAAATGGGGGCTTAGTATATTATGAAGTGGATGCAGGGCACTCAGGTGTCTGTTTGTGGTGATCATAAAGGGCTCCATGGCTACGTGTGTCCTTAACATGGTAAACAGCAAGGACCGGGTCATGTTTTTGGTTCTGGTATTCAATGAATGAAAATTTTAACAAAATTGTGAATGTTTTTGGCATTGTTAATGATATGACATAACTAAGAAAAGGGCATTCTCACAAGAAGTGGCATTGTTTGTCAAATGTAAATTCAATATTATTTATTAATAAAGATGTTGCATCAATGTCTCTTGAAATAAAAACATGTGTAAGTTGTACAAGACCTCATTTGTAACCCTATTGCAACATTGATATAACTTTCCAGTTGCTTAAGATAATAGATGATGTAGTTCTAAAAAAAATATTAAAGAAGGTGCTTACCAATGGTTGATCAACTCATGATAACCGGAATCATTGACTGTGACATAAGCTTTAGCAAGCTACCACAGTGTTCCTTGTGCCCATTCCTTTGCAGGTGTAAGCACTTTTTTGAACTAGGGTCAATCTTGGGAAGAATATGGTAAGCTCAACTCTATGGCAACTGACTTCAATGTACCACCTTTACAGAGAAACAAAATTATGCGGCAAGCATAGGCCTTTGTTGATAGAGCATTTATCTAGTTGAGATATGGCATGAAGTTGTATGGTGATCCAAAATGAATAATTTATTTTTCTCCAAGGCCTAAGAAATATTAATCATTTGTATTATAAGACAACATCACACAGAATGACAAAGCAATTCATCATTGTGACTTTGAAAGGAGAAATTATACATTCTCCACTGTAAGGCCATCAAGGTTCTTTTCTATTTGTGCAACAGTAATAGAGCTCACTTGAGTACCATAAAATTTTGGGCCCAATTTACTTCTTGAAGGAAACTCCTATAAATTATAAGCATTGATATATCATATATGGTTGTTTACCAATTTAATGTATGTATGAATGAGAAGAAAGAATAAATGAATATTATGTTGGTTAAATGTTGTTGAGTTTGAGTTTCAATTTGATTTTTAGTTAAAGCTATTAAAAGCTAGAAATAAGTTTAGATTATTACATGTAAATTGTTATTTATTTTTATTATTCATGTAAATTTAGAATAATTTATTGGGAGAGATTAGTATGCATATTTTATCATGCAAATTTCATAAATACATTTTATTTGAAATTATTTTTAATCAATAGGAATGTGTTGATAAATTTAGAAGAAGCAAACAATTTTGTTTTGGCTATTTTTAATTTTTTTTGTTATGTTGTTTCTTTCTTTCTTTTTTTCCTTGTTTTGAGTAGTGATTTATTTTAATTATTTTAAAAATCTTCAATTGGTATCATAGTTTGATTTGGGTGGTGGTTTTTTTATTTAAGATCTTTCTAACAATTGATCATGTCAAACTCTAACAATCTTCTCATTCTAAAATTTAATAGAAATTATTATAATTATTAAAGCATCAAGATGATGTTTTTTTTGACAGGAAAAGACTTATGAGAAATTGTAGAAACTGGTTATGATGAACTAGCTAATTGGACCACTATTCTAGTGAATGATATGCGAGTCAAGAAGAAAACTAAAAAGAACTCACAAGTTTTATTTCATATTCAAATAGTTCTAGATAATATCCTATTTCTAAGAATTAGAGGTGCAAAGATAATGAAGGATACCTATAAAAATCTACATGAAGCTTACAAAAGTAGTGAGTAAGTCAAAGTGGTTAGATTATAAATATTGAATAGAGAATTTGAAAATTGATGTAAGAAACTGAAAGTGTGAGTGATTTTTGTGTAAGAGTAAAGGATGTAGTCAATAAGATGGATACTCTTGGAGAAATATTAGACAAAGAAGTTGTAGTTAAAAAGTTTTTAAGGTCTCTAACAATAAGATGAAATAATGTTGCCATCATTATTGAAGAAAACAAAGATTTGAATACTCTTGAGTTCAATCACTTGGTTGAATGTCTTGTGTCCCATGAAGAAAGACTAAGAGACACATTAAATTAGGTACCAACACTAACAATAAGAATAGCTATGTACAAGGAAAAGACAATATCAAAAACAATCAAGGATAAGGAAAAGACAATAATTACAATTATTCAAGAGGATACATAGCAAGAAGAGGTGGTTCAACTAAAAAGTTTGAACTTTTTGGTTTTAGTGATTCCAATTGGGGAGGTAGTTTAGATGACCAAAATTCAACATCTAGGAATTATTTTTCACCTAGTTTTGGTTTGGTTACATGGATCTCAAAGAATCAAAGTTTAGTTTCTCTTTCATATAGAAAAGTAGAATATATTGCAATCACTTTAGTAGGTACACAAACTTTATGGATCTAAAAGGTTTTTAAAAAAATAGAGCAAAATAACATCAACGTACAATGAATTTTTATGATAATATAAGTACTATTGAATTAGAATTTAGTACATCACAAGTCAAAGTATTTTGATTTGAAGATCACTTTATTTGAGATTTAGTTTAGAATAAAGATGTAGAATTGAAGTATATAAACACCCAAGTTACAAATATATTCATTAAAGTTGTTGTAAAAGTTCAGTTTTTAAAACTCTAAGATCAAGTTATTAGTTCACTCAACATTAAGGAAGAAATGTTGGTTAAATGTTGTTGAGTCTAAAAACTATAATAGTTACAAGCATAAAAAAAAATTAATAATTAGTTTGATTTATAGTTAAACTATTTTCAGAATAATAAAGTTGTTAGAAGCTTGAAATAAGTTTAGTTTATTACATACAAGTTGTTATTTATTTTTATCATTCGTGTACTTGGAATAATTTTTGGGGATAGATTAACATGCAAATTTTATAAATACATTATATTTGAATTTATTTTTAATCAATAAGAATGTGTCAATGAATTTAAAAGAAGCAAGCAATTTTTGATATTATTTATCATAGTCTTCACAAAATCATGCAACAATATTAAAGTCAAACACAGAGACAATATTAAAATTATTTTAAACACTGAAAATATATTATATTATTTTCTCTTTGAATATTAAAGCATTCAAGATATTACATATATATAAGAACATCATTCCTATATTTATGGAGAATATCTCTCCATTGATATCTCACCCAATATCTTTATGATTAAGAAAAGTACTAAACAGGATATATTGTTATAACTCATAACAATATATCTCAACAAATATATTCCTATCTATTATCATAATATTGTTATATAGCAATATTTTGATAACTAACAAACCATCTATCTAATTACTATTCATCTTTTGGTAAATACTCAAACTTATACAATGTAAAAGCTAATCTCTAGCATTTCCTTCTCTTAGTTTTTACATTATGCAAAAATATTCACACTCTCACTTGTAGTATGCTCACTCCTTATAGCATGTCCTATTTGACTCATACCCTTGATCCAAAGAAAGGCTCTCTCTTCCTATAGTTTTATAAGTTTACCACAAACCTTGACATGAATAAGAACACATCAACTATTTTCTCCTGTGATTTTTTAGATCTCTACAACAAACTCTTTCAAGATCTATAAACTGACTTACAGTGGTGTTTTCTATCTTTTCATAATGTTTTCACATCAAGGAATTATGTTTGGAATTTGCTCATAAATTAGAAATATTGAATAGGCATATTCTTCTATTCTTATTTTGCAAACACATAGAAGAAAAAACACACTACATAAAATGTCATCAAAATATTAGTACGGCCCCATCATTGGTGACTGAGGAGAGGTCACTGAAAGACCTCCAATCTCCTGTGCCTCCATCCTCCATTGGGCTACTGCTTACTCAACTAATGATATCATGAAGAGAATTACTCCCCCACACTCTTGACATTCTTTTTACAAAATGAATGTCGTTTACACTGATAATTCATCAATATATAATAATTATTATTATTATTATTTTAATTTACGATACTTTTGATAAATGAGACTTCTACATACAAAATTAAGACTCTAACTTTTGATAATAATATTTGATTTTTGATAAATTTTTGATACTTAAAAAAAATTGACATAACCTATAAAACACTATTAACATGACTATTACTTTTATTTTTAAAATTTGACCCATCATATTGACTTTTGACATTATTCCAAAGACCCTTAAAATAAATTATGACTATAAAATGATTTTTAAAATTAACTTTTAATTCCTTATAGACTAGAAAGTAATATTTAATTACTTTCTACCAACTATAAAAATAAAGACTCGAAGATTTACTAAAATGTAAATACAACTAAACCTAAAAGACCATGGAATAATAATAAAGACTAACCAGACTTTGCATGCAAACATGGATTGTATGCACGAATTTAGTCAATGACAGATTGCATGAAACTCAACACACAACAAACTAGGTGTTGTCGATTGGAGAAAGGCGAATAGAAGAATATGCATCCTATGTAGATCGAAGTCTACCTTTAGATCATCTAGCTCAGGTCTTGATGCTATGGCCTCCATGAAACGTAAAAATGAGGTGATCACTGAATATTCAGAATGTTACGTTGGAGAATTCACAGGAACGACGATGCATTGGAGAATTCATAGGAATAATGTTGTGCTGGAAATACTGATATATGTCTTTAAAATAATGGCGTAGTTCTCCAATAAGTACCGCATTTGTAAAGGAGAGATGGCTGTAGATCTACGAAACTAGAATGCTGAATCAATGCACACGTCAAACCTTTAATGGTAGAGCACTGAGAATGGCACAGATAAATCCATAGGAATGTGTACAGGAGTCTGGTGAATGCTTCAAATGCAATGATCCATAGATGGATGCATTGATGTGGATTCGTTCTTTACAGTCAGATTTTGAGACCAGACCTAGCATCATAGATGAACAAATTGGGCAAGGTCGAGTACACGACAAAGCCTTCAGATAGTACTGTTAAAGCTCAAAGGACAAAATACATCAGGTGGGGCAAGACATCGAAGCCATGTTGACTTTATGGATCTTTTGAGTAGTCGGGTACTTGAATGCACTCAACACAATCCTAGTGCTTCTTGCACACAGAAAGCTATCACTGAAACACTAAAATTTATACCTTGTCTGCTATGATAATAATCTACACTCAAATAGAACATTAAAAAAATCTCATTCCTATCATATCAATGAAGAATTTCATACATAGGGGCAACCAAAATCAACAATGAAGCTACCCCATTCAGATCTCAAACTCCCATACCCGCTCTGATATCAGATGATAGTCTTTATCAAAGTCTTCACAAAATCATGCAACAATATTGAAGCTGAGCACAGAGACAATCTCAGAATTATGTCAAACATTGACAATATATTATATTATTCTCACTCTCTAAATATCAAAATATTCTGGATATTACATATATCTATGAACATTATTCCTATATTTATGGAGAACATCTCTCCACTGATATTTTACCCAATATTCCTATGATTATGTAAAATACTAAATACAATATATTGTTATAACTCATAACAATATATCTCAACAAATATATTTTTATCTATTATCATGATATTGTCATATAACAATATTCTAATAACCAACAAACTAATTATCTAATTACTATTCACCTCTTGGTAAATACTTAAACTTACACAATGTAAAAGTTAATCCATAACAATTTTGTTTTGGCCGTTTTGAATTTTTTTGGTGATACAATGAGTTTTAGTAGTTTATTTTATATATTTAAAAATCCTCATATTAATGCTCACACATGATCATAATATCAATCATGTGAATTTTATAAATGTATTATATTTAAACTTATTTTTAATCAATAAGAATGTGTCAATGAATTTGGAAGAAGCAAACAATTTTGTTTTGACCGTTCTTAATTGTTACTTTTTTTTAATGATATTGTGAGTTTTGTTTTTTTCGAGGAGTGATTTATTTTATATATTTAAAAATCCTCATATTAATGTTCACACATGATCATAATATCAATGGAATTCTAAAGGTACAGCTGGTTTTGAAGAGACAAGAGGAAGGCTCAATGGGTCTACCATGAGCTATAAAAACTAGAAAATAAAAAAAACTCTAAGTTCATGTACCGAATTAGCTAGTTAAAAGAGAAGAGCTAAAAACAACTGGTGCGTTAAGAAGGATATGTTGGCTATCTGATTACGTGAAGCTAAACTTTCAGTTTAAACCAAATTTTATTGTATTAATAGAGGTTTGAAACTAAACAACCAATGTTCACTCATCTGCCAAAATAACTAGTTAAAAAGCTTAAAACATCCCATACATTAATAAGGACATGTTGGTTGGTTACATAAAGCTCAACTTTCATCATAATCCAAACTTTATTGTATGAATAGAAGTTTGAAACTAAACCACCAATGTTAACTCATGTACACTACTTAAAATAACCAATGCATTAGGAAGGACGTGTTGGTTGGTTGTTTACGTGAGGCTCAACTTTTAGCCTAAACCAAACCCTATTGTATCAATAGAAATTTGAAATTAAATGGTTGAACACACGCCGATTTTGTTGATGTTTTTATACCAAAAAACAGTTAAAAGGCTGATACATTCTCGTTTTAATGAGGAACCTGTTGGCTATATAAAATTAATCACAATAGTATCTATGTCACCATGAGAATATTAATTACTTGGAAATGCCTTATAAGATGAGGGTTGACAGCAGAGAGCATCTGCCGAGTGAATTCTACGTCTTGTCTCCATGCAAATTCGTGAGCTGCGTCAAATAAATTTTCCCTAAATTAATTCTTCTAGTTGTCTAATTGTATTGAATGACAAGTGAGAAAATGTAACTTACTCGCTATAATTTGCGGTAAACGATACTTGAACAAACTTTCACCATCTGTTTTGAAAAAATCCTTAAATAACTCCAGAGAAATGCAACCCTTTGCAGCTGGCTCGCGAATATGTAATTTCTCGGTCAATTTTAATCCGTTTGTATACAGCGAATGTCTTCAAAAGATTTGAACTCGCTTGGAGTAAATGGGAGGAGTGATTTTAATTCAGTCACTAAAAACTAAACCAGAGAGTTAAGTCCATTGGCTAAGAAATCAGCCATTTTGAGGTGTCCAAATCGTTCATCTCCCGAGACATATATGTTTAGGTCAAGCGATGGCATTATGCTTACAGACATATTTGTACATTTTTATTTATTTATTTAGTAATATTTATTTTTTCATTTTATATAACTGTTATCTCTCTATATATATATATATATATATATATATATATTCTTTTGATCAATGCATGTTGCGTATAATTGTTAAACAAATATAATTTGAATTAAAATAATCGATTATACAATCCCATACATGCAATTTGTTTGGTTGGGTGTTGGGTTTGTATGCACAAAAGGATATAATAGCATTCTATATCACAATTAAGTGCATTTTAATTCAAGTCATTATAAATTTTATATTCCGATCGATTTGTTTAGTTTAAGTTATTATAAATTTTATAATTAAATAAATCAAAGTGTTTAATTTAAGTGATTATGAATATTATAATTAAATAGATTAAAGTGTGTAATTTAAATCATTATAAATATTATAATTATGTAAGTAATTATTATAAGTAATTATTGAAATGTAATGAAAAAAAATTAATATGACTTTTTATATGTATAAAAGGAGATGTTAAATTATAGCTTATGCATTTATATTTCTTATTTTATTTTATTTTATTTATTTATTTATTTTGTGTTAATTTTTTGTGCATTATAATTATTATTTTTTCATATATTTGTTGTAAATGTTGGTGTATTGTTTGATGTAAATATTGATTATGTTATAATCATTATTTTCATGTTCAACTTGTGGGTATATAGCTAATGTTTTTATCTATATTTGATTTTAATTCTGGAGTGTTATAGCTTTTGTATTTGATATTGTTTGTTTAATGATAATAGTCATTATATTTGATGTTATTTGTGTAATGATAATATGTTATGTATTATAACCATAATTGAAGCACATGAGAGAGGGAAGAAGTATTATCAACTTTAATTTTGTGAATACATATTAAGGCAATGTTATTAGTTCACAACTACCAAGGGAGCCATATTTGCATTTACGAGAGGATTGTCTTTGTAGCTTGTGAAAATGAGAATATGTGTTAATAGTAATCAACCACAAATTTAAAAAACTTGGTTAAACATCCATAAAAAAAAGTTGTTGATGTTTTTAAGGTTAAAACATAAAAGCAACAAAATTATAGATGTTTGTAATATCAAAGATATCAAGTTATCAACCATAAAACTCATAAAAATTTATATATATTTTCAAATATAAATGGTATGAATAATCAAACACAAATATCATAGAAATTATAGATATTTTTAAATAAAACACCTCCATCAAAACTACTAATTTTTTAATAATGTTAGCTTCTTTTTAAATTTGAACATATTCAAAGCACATGTTGAGCAATAATGTTGTAGGGATTTTTAGGTTGTTCATGATGTTTATAAAATCAAGTCAAATTGAGAGGGAAATATATTTATTTACATACCATTTATATGTAAATATCACATAGCGTATAACTTGTAAAAAAATTGTACAAGACTAAAGGCAACCATAAGGATATCACATAACATACAACTTGCCAAAAAATGGAGACTATGAAAATAATGTTAGTCGACCAAGAAACCTATATGAAATTAATTGAGAATAGAGGAAATAAGTGACTACAAGTAATTAGAAGTGGTTTTGTGGATGGAGGGTTACAAGATATTTATTTGAAAATGAAGAAACTCTATGTGTGTGTGTGTGGTGGTGGTGGTGGTATCCCATTAAGGAAGGGGTTATGACTACGAAGATTCATTCAATTTGGGCACATCATATTATTATTATTATTATTATTATTATTATTATTATTATTATTATTATTATTATTATTATTATTATTATTATTATTATTCAACTATTCAAAAGGTTTAGATGACCAGAGCACTGAAACGTGTTAAGATGAGTCTTAACATCCATTTTTATTAGTATTAAGCTATGAAATAAAGCATTTTGATATTATTATTATTATGTCACCTAGTAAGGACGAAGCATTAGTGCATAGTGTAAACAAATGAGTATGCAGAAGTTAGTTATGTCATTAGTATGAAATTAAAATTGAATGCATAATAACCTAAAACCCAAGCACATGTCCTTGGATTGGGAAAGGACAAAGAAAAGATAAAATTTTAAAATAGAAGACAAATAATACAATTTACCGTCCCTTTGGATCTCTTTATCCTACTAGCATACATGATTATTTGGCCTAGATATAGAGCTTAGAATATTCGTTAATGTCATGACATCATTCCTATGAAATCTTCCCTTGCATTATGCATGTGTTGATCAAGCAATGAAAGAATGGGTGAATCTTTTGTCATATTTTGGTAGAGTAAGTTCGCACAAAAAAAATGATAAGAGTAGAATGTCACTCCTCTATTTATAAATTTTTCAAAATGACTTTAACCTTTGGATGATAATTTAGATGTGTGGTTAAGTTTCAATCCAATTTGGATGGTAAATAAAATTAATATTTTGGATATAGTTTGCATTGATTGAACATGGGTTGTATTTATAATATTTACTTGCATTTATGTTGATATTTTCTAAATTTTGACAACTTGGATTATGATGTTATGTGATGACATTTGTTGAATTTATTCAATTTACATAATTAGAAATGTAGCCAATTCCCATGGTTTTTTTGTTTAGACATTTGATTTGATTTGATTAGCTAATTAATCTTGATTAGCTTTTATGTGATTTATGTAATATTGAAATTTGATTAATTGTTCCATTTAATTAGTAAAGAATGTCACTTGTAAAGTATAAATTTGACTTAGGGTGAATTAGAAGAAGGTGATGATTGGATATAGTATATTTTCCCAATTAGGAATGCACTAATGTGTTTTAGAATATGAATGTCAAATGTGCAGATGAATTTGAGCATTTCAGTGATTTTTGATTTGATTTGCATGTTATTAAAAAAATTCATTCTTATTTGCAATTTAGACATGAAAGGATGAAAGTGAAGTGTCTACATTTTCTTGTTATTTGAAAAGGCATTCAAGAGACACATATGGAGCATTAGCTTTTCAAACAATGAAAAAGTTATTAAAATAATCTTATAATGACTGGATAATGATATGTTCATGTTTTATTGATTCTTGTTCAATTCTATGAAAATGAGTTCAAAATGATGCCCCAAACAATGTTTGATATACCTAGGATGCCCCATCGAGGGATTGGTTAAAAATAATTTTGATGGATGGGCCCTCAAAAAGAATAAAATGACATGTTCTATGATTAAAGAGGCCAAGAAATGAAGAAAGTAGAAGAAAATGAGATAAACATAGACAAAGGATGATGCAATCATTTTTCTTCCCTAGAGGCTTATTTTTTGGCCATGAAGAATGATGCGATGGGAGGGGTAGGGTTAGAATTTTTAATTTGGAGATTTAAATTGACCCTTGGGGGTGAAAATGGTTCATTTTCACCCTACCCTCTTGAAATTTTTTGCTCTAGATTTACACACAAGATCTTCGAGGTAAACGATGTGCATTCCTTAACATAAACACCTTGGTTAGTGGATCCATGAGTATAGACAACCAACATGGAACATGGACTCGATAAGTACATTTATTTTTTATTTTTTATTATATTATAAACATTTAATGCTAGGTAGATTTAGGGTGTTATCACACATGCAAATGGTGATATCACTAATAAATTGGAGATATCATGACCAAATCAGTGATATCCTGACCAAATCAATGATATCACTAAAATGGGTGATAAATGCTTGAATGGTGAAAACATTGATTTGGGTGGCCTACACCCAAATGGTGGGAAAAAGAGTAAAATAATCATAATGCCTTATGAAAAAATGATATCACCTATGAAATGAAGATAACACATTAAAAAAATAACCATGAACACAATGATAATGCCCTTTAAGATAATAATATCATCATGTGAAACGGTAGTAATGCCTTGCTAAATGGCTATATTGACAAAATTACATAATTATCAACTTTATCGACTAAATCACTTAAGTGTCAAATGAACTTAATTTAGAGGAGGTTTCTATATGATATGAATAATGAATATTTTTGTCCTGGGTAATCTGAATAATGTTTTTATGTTGAGGTACTACTCTTGAGGAGAATGTTTCCAGTGTTTTAAATAGATAAAATTAATTTAGTGTGTTGACTTGTTTTTATTGGAGAAATGAGTCATAATATTGATAACTCATGATTGGTTTTCATGTGTATTACAACTATTAGGATTGTGGACTAAGGATACCTTGGCCTTTCTAGAGACATTTGGATTGTGAAAGTTTGTGCAAATGCCTATGATCTAAATGAACATGGCCTATTTTTTAGTGCTAGCCAAGCACTATCACTTAGAGATGAGTATATTTCACTTGCTTACTAGAGAGACTATTATTTCATTGGAGGATGTGTGGTGGATACTTTGCATTCCAATATAAGGACCCATGATACACAAGATGTAATAGGGACATCTAATAGTATTGAAGGACTTTATTGGTGTCATTGATGTAGTTACTAAGGGTGGAATGATTGATATAGACACACTGGAGGACTTGGCCTTATGTAAAAATGGATATGCAGTAACAACACATCATTGATTTTATTAGAGATTATGATTTTAATGGCCATTTTTTGTAGCATATTATTTCCTAACAAGCGCTATCAATTTATCCATACAGGACTAGTAAGATTTAATCAAGACATGATTGATAGATCTAATTGCTTTGATTGGGGCCCAATAGTATTGGCATAGTTGTACAAATATTTACACATGGTGTCCATCATTAGGGTAGGATCATTATCCCTATGCATTGCTTTAGGTGTGGGCTTGGGAACACATCACTATTGAGATATTAGCTGGGTAAAGATAAGAGTGGAATGCAAAGGATCCACTAACATATGACTGGTATCAGATAAGAGGGGGTTGATGAGGATACAAAGGGGACATGCCCTTCTATTGGTGAGCTATAAATGATATGATAGATGGATACTTCATCTAGTGCCCACATATGCATATTCAACTCAATTGGTTAGAGGTTGTCAGGTGACACGATACATGACCACTCCTTACTATATCATGTGTCATCATAATTTCATAATAGAGTGATACTAATCAGATCATGTTTAGAGGTCATTTGGGTGCCAATAAGATGTACCTCATGGACCTCATTACTGTGCACATGTGACATAGGAGATAAGTGAATGGGGGCCTCCTGCCTTGAGTGTTGTGGAAGTTAATATTTTTTTTACATTACATCTAATTGATCAAGCTTATGTTGAGGGATAGTAGATGTAGGGGTCACATGTACATATGAAACCTAGTGGATGTCATTTAGGCCAATGAATTAAGTATACCCAGACCTCTAGTGGCTCAACATTCAAGATAGGGTTAGTAGAGATGGGATAGACCAACACCTATATAGGTATAATGATATAGGCTAGTTTAAGTATATATATATATATATATATATATATATATATATATATATATATATATATATATATATATATATATATATATATATAACAAGTACCATTACAAAATATTATTCTCATGATGATTGATTTAGGATCAAAAATTATTAACAATGATAATAATAGTAGTGGAAGCATTGGTAACAATGATGAGGATTCCTCTAATCATGATATTGAGATGGTAGAGGGCCTTGATCTTGATGGAGAAGAGGGGCAGACTGAGATAGAGGATATTGAGGTGACCCTTACTATCATAGAAGGTTTAGAACAAGATAGAGGAAGACTTTAGGCTAGATAGGGCCACCACATCTGAGTCGATCAGAGGCTGACTAAGTGACCATAGCTAGATTAGAGTGGGTGATAGTTTCTAAGGTTACAAATATCTGAAGGTTGGAGGAGGGTGTGGTTGTGATATAGACATAATTGGAAAGGGTCTAGGTTGAGGCCACCAGATGTTACAAGGTATTATCATAGAGAGAGATATAGAGTTGGCCACACTTAGGGGGGAAGTTTCCCAGATGAAAACTATTAATATCCAATTGACCACGAGGGATATATAGTTGGTGATAACTATTAGTGATAAGATAGGGCTTGATCTTAAGTGTAGAGGATGTATAATTAGTGAGATGAGGTGAGACACATTAGTCTCACAATAGGGTTTGTCTAAGGAACAAGACATGTGGTACAGACCAAGTATGATGTGATATAAGTGAAGGATGAGGCTTGATATTATCATAGTTTATATGAGTTAGTAATAATGGTAGTGATTATAGAACTAAACTTTCATGAACACACCTAGAGCTAAATATTGAATCATACATCTAGGTCATGTCACACCTCGGCATTTAAGAGATCAATAGCACATCCTTCCCCATAACTAAGAGTGATGGGTTCACCACCATAGCCACCACCACATGGGATAGGACATATCTTTCAGTAGGCTAGCCTTCAAAAGATTCCTCTCAAAGATGACTAGAATCAAAGTTAATTTTTTTTTGTAGCTCTATATTTTATATTATGCAATGTATATATCTCAATGTATAGTCATTATTTTGAGATGTACACAGATATTCATTTTATTAATATGATGTATATGGACTATGATATTCTTTTGATATATGTGAGGTTATTTCTTATTAAGCGATGTTGACTCATGATGTAAAGTATATCTTTGATATTGGCATGGATGTATATTTATTTTCCATGATTATGTTGTCTTAATTTCCATGATGATGTTGCACTTAATGTAAATATAAATTATTATGCATGTTGTTCATTTATTTTCTCATTATGATCTAATTTGTAGTGATGTACTGATATGGATCATGGTGTGAAATGTTTATGACTAGTTTTATATACTCATTGGTAGATGTTGTTAGAATATTTAATGTTAGGCAGTGCCATTATTGACCCCTTAACATATTACATCGGTAAAGAATTATTATTATTATTATTATTATTATTATTATTATTATTATTATTATTATTATTATTATTATTATTATTATTATTATTATTATTATTATTATTATTATTAAATCATTGTGTAAATAAAATAATAAAACATGTTATTAAATATGATCATTGTGTTCCTTAGGGATAGATTAGATCCTTTAGTTATAACAATGTATCTCATACCTCAATATAAAAAGGGTTTTACCCCTTGGAAAAATCATAATAATGAACACAATATTATTTTGTAAATGATGTGAGATATATTTTTATGTGTGATCTCTGTGAAGGTTTTGTGAATTAATTTGAGAAATTAAGTAAAAGTTTGAAAGAATATATAAGATACTTGAGTTTATAGATAAATGAACAATCATTGTATTTTTTACCATGGTTGAGGTTTTCTACGTTAAATATCTATGTCAAATGTGTGTGTCGTTGTTAATTAATTTCACATCTAGATCTATCATGTGTATTTTGTATATTCCTCATTTTAATATGGTACCAAAGTAAGGAGATGTGTTATAATTTATTGGAAATGTTGATTTCACTTACTCGTGAGATCTCTTTGACTATGTTTCAACTCTACACTCAACATTGTATGGCCATGGGAGGTTCCTGAAGATTCTTTCCGTAATATATTTTTATCTAACATCTTGTTTCCTGTGGAGCATTCTATGATAAATATTAAAAAAACTAATCTTATTTGAAACAACTAGAGGTTAACCCGAAGCAACCATCATCAATTTTTTCACTTGGGTGTGATGGAACAACCCCATGTGGCACTTTGAAGATGAGAAAATTAAAAAAAAAAAAAAAAAAAAGTGTAATGGCATACCATCTTATTCCTGGTGTTTAAAGGTTGAATGTTTAGTATTTTTAACCTGTAAACACTCCTGCAAAACCTTTACAAGATTCTTAAATATTTTGAAGTTTTTATTCCTCATTTGGGTGCTATTGTACGACTATAATAGCTTTGAAAATCAGAAAATAAGTGTTTGAGTGACAATATCAGGATTTGAAGTTTTTGAATTCTTCATTACAAGGTTTGCAGGTAGAATAGTAAGTTTTAAACCCTGTAATAGCTTATTCTAACCTCTACGATACTCCTTTGTTCTCCACCATTGATATTACTATTACAGGATACATTGAAAGGTCGTTTCAATAGTTTTCAAAAGTATTTAATAAATATCCATTTTATTAAATATCATTTATTTTGCACAACCTTGGAGGGGGGTCTACCTTCTTTATTTGCTTTTACCCAAATATTAAAATCATTTAATATTTTTTACATGCACAGATTTTTAAATAAAAATTTAATCGGTTAAATAAGTAATAAAAATATTTTTGTGCTTATATATTTCAAACTATTGTAGTAGTAGAGTTTTTAGTGCTTATTTTGATAAAAAAATTGTAAAAGGGGAAGTCTAAAGTTCAAAACCTGCTACCAAGTTTTTTGGTTAAATTGTTTTTAGTCAATGTTTTTGTAAAAATAAATAATTACTTAAAAAATCTTTTTTGGCATGCTTGAAATATCTCACATTCAAAATACTCTATTTATGACATTTTCAACCCTTCTTCTAGACAATTCCTTGTCTAAAGTGGTTGTTTAATCAATCATATTCTAAGTTTTTACATATCCTGGACACAATGGAATAGTTTATTTTTTATTTTGAAGCTTCTTAATATATTTTTTGCATCAAAATTAAAAAATAGTGTTTACATAGTTCTTTAAAATTATTTTGCATAAAATTAAACAATAATTAGTTGTATTCCTTAAAAATTTACTTTATTATCAAATAGAGTATAAAATCACACCAGTTTTTTTTAAAAGCTTTTATAGTGTTGTAGTGTCAATTTTAAAGGGAAATAATGGTTTGTCCTATTTTTTTCTAAACAAATATCAAATTTTAAATAGGTTTAACTATAACATTTGAAAAAATCACATTAAAATTGAGTTTATGGATCATAAATTATAGAATATTATGTTTGAGACTAAAAAAACCTTTTAGAGAAATGTCTCAGCTAAGCTTATCAATACATTTTAATATAAATCATAGAAAGCTATGTTGATTATATTTTAAAATGTTAAGGAAGAATTCCTACTCCATATTGGTAAGCATATTATTCTAGTGATACTTCGAAACTCGTACATCTAATATAATTAAACTCCTTGAATTGTTAACTACACCCATGAAAGGCAATGAAAAAATTGTTAATTTTGTTATAAAAATTTAAAAAAAAAATAGTTAGATGGATGCATTTATAATTTTTTTCGAGATTAACTTTTTTATTTTATTATTTAGTTAAATATTCATGAATATTTCACAATTTTATTTCAATTCTTAATTCTAAATATCAAACAAAGCAAGATATCATTGACCTCAATACCCTTTCAACTCTTATTATTAAATAATAACAAGCGATGTCAAATTCTAATTCTAAACAGAATGTCATTCACACACTTATCATGCTTAATATTATTTCTAAAAATAATAGAAACCAAAAATTTAACGTTAACTCTATTTGTAGCAAAAATAGGAACAAGAAACATAGTAATAAGAATCATAAAATTAAGTTTAATGGGAATTGTAATTTGTATGGTAAATTTTGACATAAAAGAAAAAAAATTATAAAAATAAAAATAGAGCCGATAATAAAACCTCTAAAATTAACAAAATGAAGAAAGGGTCTAACCAAAAACATTAGAAGAATTAAAACCATAATCAGAAATAAAATTATTATATTATTACTTTATATATTATTTTGTTTACTTATAATTAAATTAATGGATTACAGATAGTGGTACATCGTATTGTATAATTTTTTTTACCAAATATTTAATATGATGCTAGAGATATATCTGAAAATATTTATTTATGTGATAACATGGTTTTCGAAGCTACTAATCAAGGAAAAACAAAATTTGTAAATGTTATAATTTTTTTTTTATGTTATTAAACTTAATAAAAATCTATTATCTTATTCTCAACTTATGAATGAATATTTTATAGTAACTTTTATTAAATATAAATGGTCTATTAGAAATCAATTCGATTCTCTCACTATTGAAAATATTCAACAGAATGGTTTACATATTTTTTTCTTATGCATGTTGTCTTTTTTCACAAAGTAGGTATGAATCTCAATTATGGATTAAAATATTATGACATGTTAATTTTATAAGTTTATATGATATGTCATCTCATAAACTTGTTGTTGGTCTTTCTATTTCTTCTCATCATGAATCTTGTGAGAGTTATCTATGTGATAAGCAACATACTAACCCCTTTAAAAAAAATCATGATGTGAATTCTTCACATCCTTTAAAACTTATTCATAGTGATGTTACATGACCACTTGAAATTTCATATCTTAATGGTTCTTTATAGTATGCTACTTTTATTGATGATCATACTAGAATGATTTAGTCACATTTTATAAAGAAGAAACATTAAGTATTATCTAAGTTCAAAAAAATAAAGTTGTTGAAAATGTTTCTAATTTTTTATTAAGAGATTAATATTTGATAATAGTGGTGAATATATTAGTGAATAATTTGATTAATTTTTTTACTAGTTGTGGTATTCAAAGAGAGATAATAACTCTCGATTCTCCACAACAAAAGGGTATTACTAAAAGAAAAAATCATATCATTATTGAAATGACTAGAAAAATGTTGCACTCTATAAATGTTCTCAAATTTTTATCAGTTGAATCCATGAATACTATTATACATATTCTAAATAGAGCCCATATAAAATATTTTAACATTTATACTCCTTTAGAAATGTGTTCTAATAATAAAACCCATGTTGTTCATCTTAGGATCTTTGGTAATCCTACTTTCATCCTTATTTTTAAATAAAAAGAAAGAAACTTGATCCTACCTCTTATTCGTGCATCTTTGTAGGTTATGGAGGTAAAAATAAAGAATTAATAATGTATGATCCATATAAACTATAAATATTTGAGAATATGAATGTTTTAATTTGTGAAAAATCTTTTTGTGAGCCCTCTATGGAACCCCCTCAATGTTCTTCTTTTGATGAATTTGAATCTCATGTTTCTCCTTATGAATAAATAGATACCCTAAAGGAAGTTGATCTAATTTTAGATAACTTAGAGTCTGAGGAACCTTCTGAATTTTATATTCAATCTAAAAGACCTAAATAGACTAAATCCATAATTCAGTCATTTAATCTTGATAATCTTAATAAATTGACAAGGAGTCAACATTAGTATTATGCTTGAATGATTATGTATGGATGTGGACTTAAATATTTTGAGGAAGTGTAGACATTATTTCTAAATTATATAGCACATTAGTCTTGTACACCTAGAAAAAATAAAGCTTGGTTGTTCCTCTCAATTTTGAACATTTTATACTTTTTAAAGTCTCACATTTATTCTACCTTGTGACTCTTTTCCTATATCTTAGTCCAACAAGTCTTGTGTTGATGACCCAAACCTTTTATCTTTCTCAAAATATTTAAAATATGTCTATCTTCCACCTATGCAAGTTCTGAGTCTATACCTACTTTCATGTTCCCTAGACATTAGTGTTTGAGATAGACACCTATATTGACATTAGTGCCCTACTCTGATGTAATTTGCTAGTGCCCTAAAGTCATCTAATTTGTAAATTAAATGTATCTTGATGTTTATCCTAAGTGATTTAATGTAAGTTACTTCTCCAAATGGATTGATATAAATGCAAGATCGATTATCATTCATTCCTCACCTATAAAATACCAAAAGAGACAAAGGCAACTTATCAAAAGCATTTTATCAAGCATTAAATTGAGAAAAGTTTCCATATTTTCTCTTATTTATATATTAGTCATAGGGACAACACATTTATAGGTCCAAAATACTAAAGGAGCAACCTAAGCGCTATATTTTCCAAGTTACAAGCTAGGTCATTATTGTAATTTCTTATCACATATTGCATGATTCTCACACAATCCAACATGTAAGGGAGAACTACATCAGTCTAAGGGCATCTTCAAAGTATTGGCTATATAAGTATTGCTTATTGATAAAGGGGTATTTGAGTTCATCTCAACACTGTATGCCCACTAACCCATTTTTTTCAAGGTCACCATGAGGATGAAGAACTAGGGTTTACTAATTCATGATGAATGATAGTCCATGACCCAGATTTGAATGCACCAGAGTGAAGGTGAAGACAAACCCAAAAGTATCTAGGTAGTTACATCATGTTTGAATATGTATTCCATTAAGGACACCTTTGTCAAACCCTGACACTAGCATTGACATAACCACCCCAGTCTAATGCAAGTGATCATGGATTTAGAGGCACTAACACCAAAATTTGTTGACTATTCCAGAATCATCTTCGAGTCTTATTTCTACTTGTTCTCGATCTAGAACTGCATTAGCATCATAACTAGCTAAGTACATTAATTATTTGTATGTTCTATATCTATTATAGTTTTACTTACAATTTTTAACATAAATTAGCATAATAAATTTAGTATATATTATATCTACTTTTAGCACCCAATTACCCTACTGTAGATATGAATATCACCCTTGTACATTGTGATTTTTATGTCCCCTTTAATTTAGAGATAACCCCACTATAGAAAAATTTTATGGTTAAACATTTGGTAAACCCAATCTTTGAGATCCAAATCCTAAATCAATTAGGGTTTTCTAATTTTTCTATTTTCCTGATTACTATACTTTTTTAAAAATTATAAATTTTTAATTTGTAAATTAATTGAAAAAGTTAATGTAAAAAATTATTTTCAAAAGGAAGATAAAGAGGCATTGATTACTTATCTCAATAATAACAAGAGCTTAATAGATGCATTTTTGTATGTCACAAAAGATGAAATAAGTAAACATGATAAAACTAAGGCTACTTCACCTAGTGATGGTGAGTATTTAGAACGTACTATAACTAATTCTATATCAATCAATCTACCTACATCTAATAAAGGCATAGATTATGTCTTCCAACCTTTGATTCTTGAAATTATTGTTTCTATATCTACCATATAATTACAAAATATTTCAACTCAAATTATCATTTCAATACCTATTACTACTCAAACTATGTTTACATCCCCTTTGGTGACTACTCAACTTGTTAATCTAAATCCCAATGGGTCTATGATTCAAACACTCCAAATTATAAAGACCTTTAAGGATAAGGTTACAAACATTGAATAAAATGCTTTAAAATATCCTCATGCTATTGATTTGAAATATGTGATGTATAACCCTCTTGTACTTGAGATATATTTGCATGTTTTTCCAACTAATTTTATTACACGTAAGTTTACATTTTATGATGGCAAAGGTGATCCTGATTATCATCTTCAATCCTCTTATGCAGCATGCCTTGACTATGCCTCCAATGATAATATTTTGACCAAATTATTTCCAAAAGGCCTCAAGGAGTATGTTTTGAGGTGGTTTTACAATTTACCTCTCAAATCTATGAAAGCATTCAAACCTCTTGAAGATCATTTTTTAGCACACTTTCCATTAATATTTTTGAAATGGTTTGCTGTACCCAAACTGCCAATATCGAACAAGGGAGAAATGAAATAATAAATGAATATGTCTTGAGATATAAGATAATGTTAGCTAAAATGACCATAGTAGATAAGTATTTAAAAGACATATTCAAGTAAAGTTTTCTTGTTCTATTACATGTGTCCATTATGTTTAAAAAGTTAAATACTTCGATGGATTATGCCATGTTGTATAAGACCATGAAATAAATTTTAATTCATTTAATAATCTCAAGTATGTAGCAAACATACCAGCTGCATCTACATCTGGTACCAAATTTACAATCAAACCAAGTTATAAGGTAAAACCTCATGAACCTAAAAAGGAAACAACCACCATGGTTAACATAGTTTCACAATAGCCTAATCAGCTTATCTTAGCCAATGCATAAAGAAGACACTTCTCACATTTACCTAGGTCTCCAACTTCAATACTCCTATAGTTAATAGAGTGTCATCTTATATCTCTCCTTCATCCTATAGAGGTTAACGTGAATAAAACTTTACCCAAAGGATATGATGTGAATGCTTATTATTATTATTATTATTATTATTATTATTATTATTATCATCATCACCAAGGACTAGGACATTCTATGAACATATGTTTTATCTTGAAACATAAGATCCAATATATTATTGATGGCCAAAATATTACATTTGATAATCCTCCAAAGGAATTAGGTTCACAACCTAGTGATCGCTAAAAATAGAAAATATTTAACAATCCTTTACAAGACCATCTAATAAGAAACTAGAAGTGCAAATTACATATAATGCACAACCTCCTCCATCACGTTATGGTCACTAATTAGATAGGATTATTGGTAATTTCACAGAACATAAACTTCATATGGTTCATAGAACCTCTATTTATTTTAATGAAAATTAGATCAAGGATGATGACTCTAATCTTCATTATTTATTCATTTGAGCATACCTTGATAAACACCTTATACGTCTTGTTATGATTAATAATGTTGCAAGTAAAAATATTTTCACCATGACACTAATTATGAACTTAAGTTATACTCATTATGATTTGCATCATTCTAATAGATCATTTAGAGCATTTGATGGGACCTCTCAGAAGGTTCTTGGTGAGATTGACCTACCTTAATAGGTCAGTATCACACATGTGGTTACTACCTTTTAGTTTATACCTTCTACATGCATCTTTGATATGTTATTGGGAAGATCTTTGGATCCATAAATTTGATCAATACCTTCTACAGTGCATGGGTGTGTTAAATACATTCATACCAATTAGGTAATTATAATTTAGAGAATCCCATATGACAATCCTCTTAAAAAATAGCAACTTAAATCTAGGTAGTTAACTATCAAACCTACTAAGGTTAATCCACCACAAAAGAGTAATAAATAGGAAATCCCCTTTACTAGGAAGCTAGTATTTGAGAAACCATTACATCAAAGATACATAGTGGATTTCATATAATCCTCATCTACTATGCACCATGTTCAAATATCTAGAGCACCTACACATGTTCCTATTATTGTTGTTCCAAAGAAAACACAGAGCACTCAATGATGGGTTCTATGAACCCATAATCCTATTACTCCTAATATTTATCCAAGACCATAAAATCCTTTTTTAAATTTGCAGAGCATCACAAATACTACAGTGATAGATAGTGCACCTATACATTCTCCTTAATAGTGTCACTAGGTTCATAGTGGGGAGATATTTATGATCACCCTTTTATATGGGATTATAGGATAGACTTTCCCTTTCAATTTCTAAAAATAACAATAAATATTAAAAACATTCAAAAATTCAAAAATGCTTTCACCACCTACATATTCTATTGGCTCTTTTACATCTATGTGTTAGTTTCATGTTGGTGGATGGCATATCAATTACTTCTACATACATGTGTGCCATGCTTCTACTTGAATGTGATACAGGCATACACGAATACTTGATCTATTCCTATGTTATAAATCCCTTATACTCATGTCATATGGACATTGGTGGCATGAAAATATATGATAATAATACTTATAAGTTCCATGGTTCAATGATCACCTTTTATTATCATGTTTGAACTCATATATGTACTCACATATGCCTTTATCCATGATTATATATTTCACAATGTACTTGATATGATATGCACTTGACAATTTTGGTTAACACATTTGATCTATCAGTTACTATGATATATTTATGTTAGTTTATTATGCTTTCCTTTATGTACTTCTTTGAGTGTTGTGCTTTGTTATTGTCATGCTTATTGGAACATTTGAATATTCTCCTCTATTTTTGGCCCCCGTACCTATGTATATTTTCTTTGACATTTGAACATGCCATTATTTATTATATGAAAATTTGAATATGTCATCCTTGATTTTGTGGACATTTTACTAAGTCATGCCCCTTTAATTGTGTGACATTTGAAGATGCCCCTTGTTTGCAATCTCTTAGGACCATAATATGTTGACTTGATTTTGAGTGCTTTTATGTGTGTGCTTGATTTTCTTGTTGATATTGTATTATTAATATATAAATTTTATCATGATCCTCATCATATATCTCAAGCCTTAATCTAATCACATTGTTCTAGGCACTTTAATGCTACATTTACCTAGACATATTCTTCTATATGCTACATGGTTACATTCACATATTATGCAATTGTCTTGTCTTTTTGAGGTGAGGTAAATAATAGTTTATATTCTTCCCTTACCTTAAAAAGGGGACATATAAATGGGGACATGTTTGGGAAACATGTTCTCCACATTTGGCATAGTTTTTAGAATTAGTAGAGGCATGCTTTGGAAGCATGTTCTCCACACTTATTTAGTATTTGGTACTTATATCAGTTTTTAGATTCAGTGGAGGCATGTTTGGAATTATGTTATCTACACCTATTCAATATTTAACATCTCTAGATTATAGTGAGTAAATGTTTTGGAAACATGTTCTCCACTTGGTACTTATTTTAGTTTCATATTTATTCATATATAATGGGGCATGCTTTGGAAGCATATTCTCCACATACAATTTCTGAATTGGCCGAAACACATAGTTATATGATTCATATTCATAGTTGTGGTAGAATTATATACATTAGTATCATTTATATACATAGTTTAAATATGAGACATATCTAAGGTGCATATGTTATGCAATGTGTGTCTAATATCTTAAAATCTAAACCAGTTTCAAATTTGAAAAACACTCTAAGGGTCTGTCATCATCTACAAAGATGGACTTTTGTGGACTATATTGAGCCATTATACTACAGTAATTAGTTCACTTATGAGTATGGTTGAGATGATTAAATCACTCAATTTTGTTAAGTTTTTTAGGTTGGAATTTATTGTATCATCTAGCCTCAACAAGTTATAAGTATCTTTGGGTTTCACAGTTGAGCTAATCTCAACTACTGAGTGGAAACTCACTTTTTATCCAAGGTTTGGGGCATGTGCCTTCCAATATCTTTATTTATCTCTTTAGATATATGCACTTTATAGATTTATATAAATTTTTCCTAATCTCAGTTTTAGAGCCTTATAATGATACATCTTTCAAATAAACTTTCCAATAGGCAAGGTAGTTGCATCAATACATAGGTTTACTTCTAAACCTTACCCTTTCAATTTCAATCTTTTCAATACTTTCAATTCTTTACTATATGAACTAATTATATATTGTAACATGTTATTAATTATAGGTCACTCACCTACAAAGCACTCAAGTTGGACTCATGAAAAGGTAAGGTGTGTCATACACACCTAGGTATGTATTACTTTCCTTTAAACTATCAATTTCATTACTAGATTAAAGGGGGAAATATAGACATTATTTATGAATTATATAGCATCTCAGTATTATACACCTAGAAAACTCAGATCTTATTTATTCCTCTCATTTTTAAACATTTCTCACTTTTGAGATTCTCACATATGCTCTATCTTATAATTATTTGCCTATCTCTTAGTTTGACCAGTCTTATGTTTATGACCTAAACCTTATATCTGGCCTAAAATGCTTAAAACTTGCTTATCTTCCACCTTTACAAGTTATCAATTTATACCTACTTTCATGTTCCCTATACACTAGCATTTGAGATAAACACTTGCATCGACACTAGTGCTTTACTATGATGTAAGTGTCTAGTGCCCTAAAATCATCTATTTAAAAATGAATTGTATTCCAATGGTCAACCTAAGTTATTTAATGCGAGTCACTTCTCCAAAAAGATTGATAAAAATACAAGATCAACCCTAATTTATTCATCACCTATAAAAGACTAAAAGATACTAAGATTACTTATCATAAGCAATCTATCAAGCATTCAATTGAGTAAAGATTCCATATTTTTTCATATTTCCATACCAATCATAGGGACACCACATCTACAAGTTTTAAATACTAAAGGAGTGACCCAAGATCTATATTTTCCAAGTCATAAGCTAGTCATTATTTTACTTTATTATCACATATTACATGATTCACACACAATCCAACACATAGTAAAGAACTACATTTTGAGGCCATCTCTAGAGTATTGGATATGTAATTAATGTCATTGACAAAGGGGTATTTGGGGTCATCTAGACATCATGTTCCCACTCTATCTTGTCCCAACTCTATCTAAAAGTCACATTGTTTTTTGTAGGTGTGTTTATAAAATCAAATATAATTCAATTGGTAAAATAGACAAATTAAAATCAAGATTAGTTACTCATAGTTTTACTCAAAAAACTGTTATTGACTATGTTGGAGCATTTGATCTTGTAGAAAAAAAGAGTATTGTTAAATTACTTATTGCTCTTACAGCTCAAAATGGTTAGATTATACACCAAATGGATGTCAAATATACCTTCCTAAATGGTGATTTAGAATAAGAAATTTATGACTCAACGTAAATGTTTCGTTGAATCTAATATAGAAAATTATGTTTATAGCTTAAAGAAATCAATTTATGGTTAAAAAAGTGCTCCTCGAGCTTTGTATTTGAAAATCACTAGTTATTTTATAGAATTAGGTTTCTATATTTTTTATTCTAATAAGAATTTATTTGTTAAAATTTAAAATAGTCATTTGATCTTAATTATATTATAGGTTATAGATATTCTTATTAATGGTGATCTAATTAGTTTAAATATTAAATATAAATATAAACTAAATCAAAATTTTGAAATGACTGATATAGGCATTCTTCATCATTTTCTAGGAATGGTCATATTTTAAGTTATAATTTCAATTGTTGTATCACAATCTAAGTTTATTCATAATATACTTGTTAATTTTAATATGCTTGATTATAAGCATACATCTACTCCTATTAAATTTGGTGTTAAGCTTGATCCAAAACTTTCACGTGACAAAGCTAACCCCACACTTTATAGATAATTTATTGGTAGTTTGATTTATTTAATTATTACTAGGATAGATAGTTCATATGTTGTAGATGTTACTTCTAGATTCATGTAGGATCTATACTTTAATCATTAAAAATTATAAAAATGAATACTTCAGTATATCAAAGGAACTATAAATTCTGGTTTATCTTAATCTTCCATTGATAATGCTAATTTTTACCATCCAACCATGATAGTGATACTATAGATCATAAATCTACTTTTAGATATTTGTTTAAGTTTGGTATAGGTGCTATCACTTGGAGCAATAAAAATTAACATATATTATCTATCTATTCTACAAAAGTAGAGTATAAAAGTGATATGGAAACTACTAAAGAAGCCATGTGGCTATGAAGATTGTTAGAAGAAATTCGTTTAGATGTTTCTCAAATTACCAACCTTCTTTGTGATAAACAAAGTTGTATATCTCTAGTGAAAAATATAATGCAACAACAATAAACTAAGCATAGTGAAGTTCATGTGCATTTTATCTGAGAGAAAGTCCTCAATGGTGATATTGATCTATAATTCTATCCTATAATTGAATAAGTGGAAGATATATTCACAAAACCACTTAGTGCTACCAAGTTTTGTCAATTTCATACAATGTTAGGCCTTTTAGAGTTATCATATAGGGAGAGTGTACATGACAATGTCACTTCCTTATGTCCATGTGTTTCTTTCTCATTATCTAAATTTCTTCTCATTGTAAAGCATTTTAATAAGTCACTATATGTGATTTAGGTAAACTTCATAATTTTTGAGTTTACAGTGTACCTAATACTTATAAGCATATTTTGTAATAGAGGTTTTTACATTATAAAAGGCTCCAAAAATGCTTGATTGATTATTCATGATAAATTTTGAGATGTAGTCTCATAATCATGCTAGCCTAAAACATACTATAAGTGGTTTATGGATTATAATTCATTTTGTTTCAAAAGGTGATATTCACATGATGAAGATTTTAAAATTCTTCAAATTTTACTATTGACCATTTTTGACCCCCAAGTTTAAAAAATGTCAACCTCTAAGGTTTGAAACTTATTTATAGGGCACTCAAAGCTTGTATATGGTCACCTTGGTCTTATAGTGGTCTTAAAATGGTCAATTAAATCCTTGTTTAACATGGTTTAAATTTTTGAGCTCTTTATGTACCTACATAGTTTTGAGGTAATTCATGAGCTAATGTTGATTTTCATGTGTGTTCAAGGTTATATCATTGTGATGAGTCATCATATGAGTTGTTATCATACCTTCAATGTCATATAGTCATCCATTAGTCTTCCACCATGCTTGTCATGTAACCCAAGGTATATTAGGTCACTTTCTACGACAAATTTAAGGAATGACACATACTTATCAAAAGGACAAACACTTAAAGAAAAGTTATAACTTGTATGGTGTCATAAAGTGGTCAGAGAATGATTAGAGTTAGAGAAATTTGTAGACCAATGTCAAAAGATAGAGAATCATTTAAAATAGGTAGTTTTAAGTCACTTGTATGACCAAAAGGATCCACCTTCAAGTTAAAATGCATATAACAGTGTCTTTTAAACTTATTCATACTGTAAATGAACTTAAACATGTGTTAATAAGATAAAAAATATAGTAAATCAATTAGAAATATAGTCAATCTCTTCACAAGCTTGGGAAGGCTAGAATTTTATGCTTATTTCATGAACATACAAAGGAATTGGGTCAAATGCTTATAGGTATACGAATTACCCCTTATGGGCTTAATATTCGTTAAAATATGTCATAGTTTAATGGGATGAGTTTTATGGACCGTTTATAACAAGATATCATCCAAAAACACCTAGGAAACCCCATAGGCTCATGTTTTACACTAATTTCATACATTTTAGAGCTCATTGAAGCATGATGAGTGTTTTGGAATGTATTTATAGGTATGAAAAACCATTCCACATTTTTTTTAATAAGACACACAAGTGATCAATAAGGAATCAAGAAGAGCCTCCATGAGGGATATGTCACTGGTTTGCATTTTGATGTTTTAGAGTTAATAGGTTTCATGCATATAGGTAATTATTGAATATTTTCAACCATATTTCCATTGAATTAAAATCTCTCCAACATGATTGGATATTTCATACCAGTTCTCCAATTGGCATTCATACTCCTAGCTTGAAGACTGTGGTATAAGGTTGCCTATAAAAATGGAGTAAAAAGGTTGTATCTTTCATTGTTAGAGTGATATGAATACCATGACATCTCAATAGAGGTAAGTAATAAATTAATAAATGATCTCAATCTCAAAGAGATTAAACTTGCACCATGTGAAGGCCTAAACCATGAAAATGTAAACCTACAAGTTTTTAAATGTGTAGGTCTCTTTTCATGAGAAACACATTGAAATGTGTACTAAAAACTGATTTTGAATGTATAAAAGGTGAGGTAAAAATATTTTTTTCACACTTTATTAATTCCAAGACTAGTATTGAAGGTGTGACTTCAATACTTAATGTTCAAGACACCTAATCACCACCTATAAGCAAAATGACAAGTTTTGAACAATGTGAATCCTTGAGTTAGCAAGGAGAAGATCTGAAGATGTATATGTGAAATCTATAGAAAAAAGAGACATATTAAATTAAATTATAAAATCACACAATGCTCTAATTGGATGACTAATGCATTTAGAAATTAAATAACCTAAACAAACCTAAAGGTAGAGTAAAAAGAGTATACATGTATTGTCAAACAAAGGAAAGTGCTAGTAAGTTTTCAAAAGGATAAGTTGAATTTGAAGGATCCTTAAAATTTATTTTAATTAATATAAAAATTTCAATATTCTAGATGAATAAGGCTAAATTTCAAATCCTAATATACAAAGGACTCTTAGCCCATCACCTAAAACCATGCCTTGAACAAACATGAGAGAGAAGGGGTATGCTTTGAGAAAATGTGAGGTCTTGGAGAGGGAATAGACTCTCAAAATAAGATAAATACCATTGAATTTCATATTTATTTATATTGAGGTTATAAACTTCAAGATGCAGTCAAAATCCCAAATGATGACCTACAAGATTGTTGAGCAACTCAAGTTGGTTTGCAAACTTGAAAAGGAGATGCAGTGCATGGCAGTGGTGTTGTATTTTAGGTGAATAAGAAATTGAATAATATAAATTGAAATAAAAAATAAACTCAAGATAAGGTTCAAATAGGATGATCAAAATGGTTCACTTTAACCCTATAGTTGCATATTTAAATGATCTTGCAGGCCTGGCTAGTCAAGTGAGAGGTGCCTACATGGTTTGAGATAATAGAGGTTTATGGAAAGAAAGAAATTTCTTGTAAGTTATTATATGATTTTATAATGACCCTACATGATCTCCAAGGTCAATAAAAATGGTTTCAAGGTTGATAGGCCTATTTAGACCTAGTAAGCCTAAAATCACATCCACAGGTCCATATGTTTATTCATGAGAAGAGTGATTTTTTAAGGGTGAAATTTGATCTTGAGGGAATTTGGAAGTTTCATAATTATTTAATATAACCTATATAAGTATCCATAGACATATCAAGACAATAAAAGTGGCACTTTGGCCCATGAGACCTTATTGAGCTCTTGTAAGTGTAAGTTACAATTCAGACAAACTTTCTCTTGATTAGTATTAACCTGAGCTTATGCATGGGGTCCAATTGTTTTTATTAATAGTTAAGGTGTCTCCATAATCCAATATTCTATCATTAGTTGTTGGTTTAGGTCTCCAACCTTTATAAACAATAGAAAGATAGTAGGGCACTCTTCAATGGCATAGTAGAAACTTGAGGAGCACTTTCTTGTGCTTAGAACTGTATAAAAAAGTTGCATGAGAACATAATCACCTAGGGATTGTTGAAGAAACTTGTACAATTTAAATTTTTGGCATTGGTTTAAGTGTTAAGTCCCTAGGGTTTATGAACAATCGTTAAGAACCTAAACTACTTTAAACCCTCATAAAACCTTAATAAGAACCTGATGAGAGAGATTGGATTCCAAGGTGCCTAAAATGAGTTTGATTACTCTTGAAACCACTTGTACATTAGTATCCACTCTAATATTAGTATCAACATGACACTTATTTATACCTACACTTGTACATACACAATAAATGTTATGTTTTTGTAAGGATTTGAGCTCAAAATAGGGTATTTGACCTCATGGATAGATTCAAAGCATTGGAGAGGATGGATTAAGGTGTCATATACCTCATCAGGTCCAAAAAAATGTACATGTCACCCTAAAAGTGCTCTTATGGGTCTGATTGATGAAGATATTGTGAAAGGCTAGGTTTTTTGGCCATTTCATGGTTCACCTATCTACACAAGGTATCAGAAGCCCAAATTTGGCATGGAGAATGGTCATAGGGTAAGGAAAGTGAAATAAACACTTTTTATAAGTTTAAAATGTGTGGGTGAGGTCTGAAGCAAAATCTTAGTCTCTAGGCCTAGAGACCTAATCTGGGCCTAATTAGAAAGAGAGATTAGGGGATTAAACACACTTCACTTAGAGTTAGGTCATGAAATTTGTCATGGAAATGTAAAGAAATAATGGGTAATAAAAAAATTATCATTTTACCAATATCATTTATATATTATTCCACACAATGAGCTTTATGTGTTTTTAGGGTTACAAGGAATTGGAAGAAAATGAAAGCTTTGGGTGAAAAATGAGATCTTCAGGAGTGTTTGATGGATCCAAATGGGTTGATTCAGGTCTTTTATTATTGATATAATCAACCCATGGAGAGAGAGTGTACTCATGAATATTAAGTCAAGTTTTGAAGCTCTCAATCAAGGAGAGGTGTAGTAGACAAATGGGCTTCAAGTCACCTAAGGAGTTGTGTGATGATTGCCACTAAAATATCAGTATAAGGGAGTTTTCAAATGCATGATAGGTGTAGAAGAGGAAGTATGAAAATATTTCATAGTGAGGTAATTATCAAGAAACACATTTTTCACTCTTTAAATGCCAATATGGGTAGTTTTGAATGAATGATGAACCATTGAACTCTCCTATGCCAACTCTAGTCAAAGAAGATTTTTTAGGACTATTATACAACTATTTTATTATTTTTACCTAGATCTTGGATGAGAACCACTTTTAAATTGATCTTTCCCATGCCTCCTCTCTCTTCCTCATTCTCTATATATGTTGCCTCTTTTGACATTGTACCACATCCACATGTTGGTAGGACAAAACCCTACTAAATTGAATATTGATTTTCCTTTAGAATAAATATTAAAAATGATTTTATATTTTAAAGTATTTAATAAGTGAATGAAATAGTTTTGTTGATGAATGATAAGTGATATTTCTCTTTATTTACATTAATCTATCTCTTTTATGCTTTGTGTGAGCAATCTACTTTCTAGCAGATCATATGATGTGTATCTGGTATCTTGGAGTGATTTTAAGTGTAAGGAGGATTATTAGTGCCAATTATTATGCCTATTAGTCTTTCACCTTGAAAACTACATTTCATTCTACCTTCATATTAAAGCATTTTGTTAGGAGAACCTTGAATTTTGAGATCAACTTTGTAGTTGTTTTCCATAGTGCAAGTTCATGTAAGTTGTGGAGTTTACATTGGTGTATCACCTCCATTAGAGTAGTGTTTAATCTCATTATATCATTTTTTATTAAAATCAATCATGTTAGTGATTAGTTTTAGGTGTTGTACATGGGAGCTAGCCCGTAATCAAGAGAATCACCTCTTAGAATTATTACCCACAACATATGAGGTGTTTCCATGTTATTCAAAATTTGAGGAGGCTTGAGTAGACCTCCTTAGGGTGAGAATTTGGTTGAGAAAAATTATGACACACTTGGTGGGACTCGTGGTCTAAGAAGTTATCTAAGGTGGATGTTGATCTTGACAAATTTGAATTTCTAGTAGCTTCCTTCATGTAATATCTGGTGACTCTAGTTTTTATCAGTTGTTGGTTGCATACTAGTGCTTCAATTTCATGCCTAAGGTAATAATAAAGTCCTTTAATAAATGCATTGATTTTAAAATTTAATATCTACCTTATTTTTATTTAGAGCAAAGAGGTTTGATAACACTCATCTATGTCTAAGGAAATCTTTTATTTCTCACATACCTATTAGGAGACCCTTGTTGGGTTCAATTTTTAAGATGATAGCACCAAAGAACATACATTTTGCTGTATTAAATGGCCATAGTCCTATATCACTTGCTCATTATGATGGAATTCCTATGTCAGCCCTCAAAAGTATGCCTTATTATACAAGAGAATGTACCACCACCCCTATTGAGAACATAAGGAACGTTGCTAATTTGTACAACATACATAACATCATTGAGGATAATGTTTTTATTAGGTTATTTTTTGTCTCCTTCAATGGTAAGGCCCTTCATTAGTATGGGAATTTGTCTCCCAATTTTATCACTACATGGGACTAATTGGGTGACTCTTTGAGGATGAGATTTGAAGATAAGAGTGACCACTTGTTTCTGACTGAGAAACTAAATACCATAAAGAGATCCCCCTAAGAAGCAATAAAATATTTCAAAATACATGTGATAGGATCCCAATATTGGTAAGGCCTACTACACATCATATTTTTCTCTATTATCTTAAGTATTTCAATAGTGGCATATTCATGATGATTGAATCCATATGAGGGGATACACTACCTAATGCTTATGAGACTATTATCAGGGTTGAGAATTGCCTTATACAAGATGGGAATATCTCTCTTAGACCTCATATGCCATTATTTCCTAATGTGAAAAATCTTATGCCCAGTATTACTCCCATCCCAATACCTAACCATAATCAAGCCACTTATAGTAAATTGAGTAATTAAAATGATTCATATGTGATAAAGGCTCTTAGAAAAGAGATTAAAAACCTCAATAGGAAACAAAAAAAACAACAACAACAACAACAATAAAAAAAAATAATGGAGATCCTATCAAGGTTATTATCAACCACATCATCCATATCTATCTTATTAATATCCTAGACCATCTTTTCAAAGTCACTCTCAAGGACAAATACATCTAACTCAAGTAAGACTATATAATGGTCAAAATTAGAATGTACCTTCTACTTCAAAAGATATTGTACCTATCCAAAACAACCTTGTGCAAGATAATGGAGAACAAATTCCATGGGATCAACCTCATGATCCATCTATCTATGCAAATGAGACATTAGACTAAGATTTTATGGCATAATGGGGAATAATGTCTATTATGACTCAATAAGAGATGGCTAGTAGGGGAGTATGTAATGGAGAGAATGCTCAATCTGAGACTACCTTTATGAGTTACCTCCGAGAAGATTCATGTGCATTCAATTATCAAGATAATTTAAACATATGCTCAAATCTTATAGATGAAAACACAAGTCAAAGAGAAGAGAGGTTAAAGAGATATAAGAGACAACTCATGGTCCAATAATGAACTCTCCAGCATCTCAATGGGCAGGTGTGTCAAATACAACCCTTATTACTCAAGAAAAATAGAAATTTTAAAATGCTAAAGCTTTTCCTATGAACATTGTTGAAAAAATTAAAAAGGTTCATGTAAGCATCCCAATGTGGGAGAAATTATCCATTAATGAACAAAGATATCTGATCCAAAATGAGCCCTCTAATCTCAATACAACACCTAGGTAACCTAGTGAAAGAGGAGTAGTTTTGGCAAGTGTATTGAAGAATAATTATGGGTAGCCAACCCAAACTTAAAAAATATATAAAACTCATTCTTTCTACCTATATGTTATAATTGGAGACTCATTGGTTAATAATTACTTGATTGATAGTAGAGTACACATCTTAGTCATGCCAAAGTAAGTAGCTGATAAGATAAATTTGAAGTATGAACCAAACTCCAAGAGGGTGTTATAATTATATGTATCATCTACAAAAATATTCAGCATCATCAAGGGTTTGAAACTAACTCTTCATGTTTGTCCTACATTCTCTATCTCTCAAGATATTATAATTGTGCATGTACCACCTCACTTTTCTCTTTATTTGTCAAGAGATTTTACTACTAATATTGAGGGGTACTTGACTTTATATTGGTCTTATATGGAATTTAGGACTAGGTATGGTGATAAAGTCTTAATTAAGCTTGAACCTTTGTAAAAATTTCATGTGTAGCCTTATGTGGGAAACACATCTAACATGAATTGCACTATTATTGATGATGGAGACCAAACCAATGACAAAAAACTAGCTACACCTATTGATGGTATACCTAACCTTTTTTTAGATGAATAGGTTATAGATAACCATGAGTTTGATCCTTTCAAGCACATTAAATAAATTGGTCTAAGAGTCTACTACATGTATGAAGAAGGAGCACCCATACCAATCCTTTTAAAACCAAATGAAAATAAAGAAGGAATGTGACAATTGTTATTTGATGGTTGAAGGAGAAAAAATGGAGTAGGGGCAGGTATAATGCCCATTTCTCCTTCCAAGGATAAATACTTTTATGCTATTAGGTTCTAACTAGATGCTCCTCTAACACAATAGAATATGAAGGACTTGTTCATGGACTTCAATGGGCAATGAATAAAGGTATAAAATAATTGAAAACATATGGTGATAGTGAACTAGTAATACAATATGTTAGAGGGTAGAATGCTATCAAAAATCCATTATTGAAGGTATAAAAACATAGGATTTAGGATCTCATTAAAGGCTTTGAGGCCTTCAACTTGAAATCAGTCCCAAGAGAGAGGAACCAATATGTTGATAGATTGGAAGTAGTAGCGGTTCATTTTGACATCCCAAATGATGTGAAAAGTGGGAAGCATAAACCAATGTCAAGGTATTTATTAGACCATCTATCTTGGATAATAATGTAAGTTGGAAAGTCTTTGATATTGATAAGTAGATTACATATTTTTTATGTGAAGAAGTTGAGGTATCCTCAAGTAATAAATCTAAGTTTCAACAATAATATGGTGACCAAATAGCACACCTGTAGTCCAACAAGATCCCTAAAGGATTGGTGACCCTTGAAAGTATGTTCAATGAAGAATATCATGTAAGAAAGGAGAAGGTAGGCATGTCTGAAAACATGGAGCATTTTTTAATAGTTGAAATCTTAAAAGACAAACTTCTCAAGCTAGGAAAGATATGTACTAAGGTTGAGAAGGATGCCTTTGTTGAAATATGTAAGAATTTTCAAATGTCTTTACATGGGAGTATGGTGACCCCAAGGACTTTGACCCTAGTTTATCTCAACACACCATTGAGTTAGACCCATGTACAAAACCAGTGAGACAAAAGCAAAGACCCATAAATCCCAAGGTTGCAATTTTGATGAAGAAGGAACTAATCAAGTTGATTGAATCAAACATCATCTTCCCTATTAAGCACTCTTCATGGTTGCTAATCTAGTTCCTATGAGGAAGAAGAGTGTGGAAATCAAATTATGTGTAGACTTCATTGATTTAAATAGGGTGTGTTTTAAGGATCATCATCCTCTACCTTCAATGGAAAAAATACTTAAAAAGGTTTCAGGGTCTAAACTTTTATCACTCTTGAATGGGTATTCAGGTTATAAGCATGTCTTAGTGAAAGAAGAGGGATGATATAAAACTACCTTTACAACCAATGGGGCACCTATACCTAAATAATATGCCTTTTGGAATTTATAATGTAGTAACTACTATTGATGATTAAAATTGCATTGTTTCTAATACCAACAATGGAAAGTTTCAAGAATGTGGGACTTGCAACCTAAAACAACCTTCAGATTTTAAAGAAGCTGGCTCTTCTTTATATCAAGGGTATCATGGGAAAAGGGATAGAAATTAAAAAAAACACAAGTGCAACTAAAGAAACTCTAACTATGGCGATGCACCGGAATTTAATTCAACCCTTAAGCACTGTGAAGCTATAGTAAGATTCAATTACATTAAAGAGTGAGCAAGGCATGATCAATGTAAAAGATAGAAAACAATAGAAATAGAGTCTCACAACTTAGACTAATTTTGTGGTGACACAAAAAAATATCAACAAAGGCATAGAACTCAGTTTTCTTATTAATTCTCCAGTCACATAAAAGACACAGAAACATGCACAGTTACATAAAATTTCTAACTCAAGAAAATAGAACAAAGGCAAATGATATTCCTGATCATAGCTAAAAAATCTAAAAACTCTTGACAATTATCTCTTGCAAAAAATTCTCTCTATTTTTTGATCTCTTTTGGTGATCTCTACACCCCTCTTTATAGCATTGGATTCACTCCAAATTTTTTGCATGTTCCCAATCTAACGGCCCAACTAAACTCTAACTGAACTGGAAGTGTCTAACAGAAGATATTTCTTAGATTTTGAAATGTTCTGCCTTCATGTAGTTCATTGGCTGAAATAGATACATAGGACTCTTCCTTCTATCAAAAGGGAGATGACACTTGGCTGATTCCCTTACTCTACTTGAATATATTTTTATTTATGAGGCACCGAAAAATGACACTTGGCATGTTCTAGGGCACTTAGCAAAGACACACGACACTTTTTGCATAACCTATACTCTTACTGTGTCTTCACTTAGAAGTGTTCGGTCCTTGACATCTGTCACCGTCTACTTCTCCAAAACTTAAACAACTTCTATATAAAATGGGACCCAAAGCACTTCTCTCTCAAGTAACTTCAAAAAGGGAACATGAACAGGTGGTGCTTTCTACACATTTTAAACAAAGGACACGTGGTGATCTCCGCTACTTTTAGCTACCTTTTGAGAATCCTGTGGAAGGTGACACATGTTAGTCTCTATGTTGCTCTTGCTATACTATAGAAACAATCGGGCATTATTTCATATTTACACAGACAGAGACACTTGGTAGCTTTTGCTTGCCTCAGAAATAAAACCTAGGACCCACCACAATTTTTACTTATTAATGAAACAAAGTGAAGATATTCCAGATGTTGACACATGGCGACTACCACTTTCTTCAACTAAGGATACGTGGCATCTTCTGTCACTTTTAGAAAATCATATTGAAACCTTTCGTAGTTGCCACTTGGTGCCCTCCACTTGATCTTGATACTTAGCTTTTGAAACCTTTCGCTCAAAATAAATTTGAAACGTGGATGCCAACATGAAAGGTGGATGTCGACACTTGTCGTGCTCTGTTGAATTACTATGAGATACGTGGCACATTCTGAGCAACCTACAAAAATTATGAAATGTGTCTTAGATACTGACACTTGACAGTTGCTGCTTGATCCTAATACTTAGATAAAATTATGGCAAAAGAAAAGAGCCCTCACTCTGAGTCAAAAACTTCTCCATCTCGAACCAAAGCGCACAGGGACAAAACTTGGAGTGTATAACTAAATTCAAAAAATGTAGAGTTTTTTACTCTACAATTCTTGGTGACCCCGAGGACTTTTGAGCCTGCTCAAAAAGAAAAATCCACAATCTCTCGCTCGATCAGATGTGACAAAAATCACAACTTCAGTAAAGTTGTTTGATAAGACCACTCATCATTAGATAAGCCCTACTTATTTTGCAATTATTTAAAGGCTAAATCAAGGTTGATAATATCCTTGTGTGAAAAATTCTACAAAATATGAATTGTATCCTTTAATTTGAAATCTAATTGGGAAAAGGGAATCAAAATAGCTTCTACTTCAGGCACGAAGGAATCATCTCTTAAACCCTAAAAAACTACCTAATCATTCTATCTGGCTAACAATAAAGGTTTGATTTCTTCAATCATCAACACAGTGTTGTCATCAGGAAAAGGAGAAGGAAGACCTAATTGTACCAGATCTTTGATGTGTTGTTTCATTTTGCTAATTCCTTCTTTCATCACATCTAGAAGCTCTCTATAATTGATTATGGTAGAATTGTAATTGATAACCTCATTTACTCATTTAGCAATGACCATTCTATCATTAATCCATGTTGCTAACAACATTCCATCAGTTGCATCATATAGCTTTTACAACAGCATTTTGGAGTCTAATACTCTCCCAAAAAAAGTAGATAGAGTGTCTTCAACTGAAGTCTCCACCTTTTCACATAAAATAATTATGCATTTAGCAGAAAGGTTAGAGAAGGTCTGAGTTGAGTAATCTCCTGAGAGATTCTTTTCCATATTGATTCATAAAGCTCCTTTACCAGATTTAACACCCCTACATTATGTGGCCTTTTTTCCAACTCAAGTGTCAATTGTTCTGCCCTTTGTCGCTCAGCTTAAAGTTGGGCCTGTAAAGCTGCTATGTTATTCTGCTCATTCAACAGCTTCTGTTGAAGTTGAGTAACCTATAGAGGGCTTTCCTCACATTTTTCTTGAAATGCTACCTGTTCCCACCATAAGGGTGTCACTGCGTCCTTCACCTGCATTAGCCCTGCTTTCAGAGAATCATTTTGGGCCTGGATAACCTGATGAGTCTAAAGAGAAATATTATTTTACAATTATTTATTAAGACTCCCTATTTCAATATTCTTAGTATTGATCTCTGTGGTCAAACTATTATAGTTTGCCCTATCTTTGGCTAGATCAGCCTCCATCTTCTATAGCTTCCTTGATATTTTCAAATAATCTTTAGCTACTGTAGTAGTGAATTCATTTAGAAGTTTGACCCTATCTTGTGGTCTGAATAGGGACATATCTATTACCACTACATTCATTGTGTAATCCTCTGGCTGCATCTGCTCATTTGGCTTAACTATATTCAGTGACAAATGGGTCACTATTAGTTGATGTTGTATTGGGTTAAATTGTGACCTTAGATGTGGTGTAGCCAGGGATTTATTCTCTTTTCTCTTCTTTTTCTCCCTTCAGGCTTCCCTCACCTTCCTAGTAGTGTCTGCTTGAGTTTGGAAGGTAGAAAGAGAGGCAATGTGTCCAACCGTAAAAGGATGACCTTGTGGCAAGCCATATGGAATAGCCAATTGTTGGCTATGGGAAATTTGAGGAGGTATTTTCTTGGGAATAGAAGGAGAAAAGTGAGGTAATGATATAGATTGAGTAGGGATAGATAGGGCAAAATGAGAAATGGGCATAGCAGAGGTGGCAGGGGATATCATTTATCCAGATGTAATCATCACCCTTATAGGAGAAGAGAGAGATTGAGAAGAAGGAGAAACAATACTTACATGAGGGGCCACCAAGGTACTCTGTAGTTGGTGTTGTGAGGGTTCTGCCCTCTCCTCTGACTCAAGTTGAAACCTCAGCCTTTTATGTTTCCTTGGTGTTTCTTCTTCTGGTTGTGCTCCCTTCTCTTCAATATTTACCATTGTTGCTAGTGGTGCTTGTATAGAACTAGGAACCTCAAGGATAGATGCTGATGGAGAAGATTTTGGTGGTGAAGATACCACACTCTTTTGTTTTTCCATGACGCTAAGAGATTGGGGCCAAACTGTTACCGTGACTAAAGCTAAGGTTTGCCCTAGGGCCTGTGATTCTTGGCTGGATCTTGCTCTGGCTTTCAGCTCTCCACCCTGTGTCAGCAAATTGCTTGTATCAGGGCTAGATATAGGAGAGAGATGACATTCATCCCAGAGTTCCTCCCATTTCTCATCTGAGTCCATGTTTCCAAAAGAATGAGTTATCTGACAAATTTCTTGCCTATATTTCTAATAGGCTTCTATTTTCTGAGCATCCCAATATTTATTCTTTAATGCTCTTCTTAAACCAGAAGTCATTCTAATTTTTGGGTCAAACTCTCTTTGCTTACCATAAAAAGTTTCCCATGGTCTATTTTGTTGAAGAGGCAAATCCATCAATTCAACATAAAATTCAGGAATATCTTCCCTGATATTTTTCCTATTTTCCCAAAAGGGGCAGCCCTCATGTGCAATCCTAGAAACAAACCTATTAGTCCTAATCCATGAAGCTATGAAACCATTTGGGTCATATACCCATTTATCTTTAATTAGAAGGAAACCCAGGAAGGCTAGCTTTCTAAGCAACACAATCTCAGCATCTCTGGCCTCTAGTACCATGTTGTTTGTCATCCATGGGATATCATACATTTTCCTATTCTTCTTCCTAGAGCCATATTCATTGTCTACTATAGATGTCTGCCTGGTGACCTCTAAGAATGCTAACCTAAGGGTCAAAATCTTAGGTAGCAGCACTTGTTCCCCACAAAAACCATGAACTCTAATAATAGTGTGATGGGATCCAAAAAAGTAATCACAAGGGATATGGAAATTGACCATAAGGTTTGAAACACTTCAAAATAGTCTATTTATAACTGGTTCTGGACTCAGATGACAAAAAATAGGGGCAACAAAAAGTTCCCAGAATTCATCTGGGTCACTAGTTTTAGACAAAATATGTGTCTATGCAGACACAGGGGTAGTCCTTTGTAGACCAAAACTTGGATCATACATATTTAAATGTATGTGTTGGGAAAATATGCCAGAGTTATAATACAACATAAGGTGAAACAAATAAGAGGAATACCTGAAAATCCCTTTGGCTCTGAACTGGGCAAGTTGTTCCACCATTGAATATGCAATATGCTCAGAGAAATCAAGCCAATACTCCTGAGTCTTATCAATAGTTTTCAATCTGAAGATGATATCCATTTGTTTTTCATAGATGGTTATATCATCTTTCATTCTGAAAATGAAAGCTATCATGGAGAGTGCATCTTGACTCGCTTGTGCAAATTGTGCTCTTGCTGCAGGTAGTGTCAGCACAGTTGTATCATCATCACCTAATTGCAGCTCTATTTTCAGAAATCTTAATTGATTATTGACATCAGCCATGTTTTCCTACCTTTCAAAAATCCATGGATATGGCATTCTAAGGTTTGATTAACAAGATGGTGAGAGTGTACCTTGATGATATCACTATTTTTTAAAATATGCTAGTGACCATTTGGCTCATCTAAGAATAATTTTTTATAGGTGTAGGCACTTTAGAATATCTTTGAACCCCATAAAATGTGGTTTTTTAGTCCATGAGAGAAAGTTACTAGGACACATTATCTCAAAGGAAGGGCTGACCATAGACCCTGAAAGAGTTAAAAGCTATCTTGGCATTGTCTCTACCATTGGATAAGAAGGGAATGCAAAATTTCCTTGAGAAAATAAACTTAATTATAAGGTTTATACCTATTTTTCCAACCCTTTAATACCTTTGACATCCATTCTAAAAAAAACATCAAACATTCAACTAGACTAAATAAGGGAAAAACAACTTTGAGTCTTTAAATCAAGCTATAACACAAGCACCTACCTTGATTAATCCTAACTTCTCTAAAGACTTATTTTTGTATGATTTCCCCAATATTGACACCATATATGCCATGTTAATGAATTAAAAAAATCAAGGTGATGATCAATTCATTGCATTCTTTAATCAAGGGCATGAAGGTTATTAAGAGAAGTATACTTTTGTAGAGAAACAAGTCTTGGTAGTCATAAGGAGCTTGAAAAAGTTCAAACATATGGTTTCAAACAACAAGATGCATATTATGGTATCCCACCCATGTGTCAAAAACTTCCTTCCCTTAGATTACTAAAGAGATGAAATATGATGTAGAGATTAAGGTAACCAAACTAGTAAGAGGGAAAGGCTTATGTGAGAACTTAGCATGTGACCTTCAAGGGAATAAAGAGGCAACCTTGGTACTACAAAATGAACCCCAATTAGTATTACCTTAACATACTATAATTTGGATACAAGACATGACAAGTTTATTTAAAATAAGTGAGTGTCCAACCAATTTAGATAAGTCAAAGATGATATACTTTAGACTTAATCTATACCCTATGTTCTTATAGATGGGGTCATTTTCATAAAACATAATGTTTATGTTAATTTATATGTGTTGAGATTTTAAAAATAGATAGAATTTTGTAGCAATTCCATGATGGGCCTGAAAGAGGCCATTTTTCTCCAAATAATATAACAACAAAGATAGTGAGAGAAGGCTACTACCCAACCTCTTCAAGGACTCCTATTCATGGGTAAAAAGGCGTGCAAAGTGTATTTTCTTCACTAGAAAGTAAATATTAGTAGCCTTACCTCTCAATCCCATCGAAGTTGACCAACCGTTCATGAAATGGAGGTTTGATTTCATAGGCATGATTAATCCTCCCTCAAGTATAGGTCACAGATGGATACTCACAACCACTGATTATTTTACAAGGTGGGTAGAGGCAATATCCCTTAAATAAGATAATGAAAAATTACTCCTTGATTTATATGAGAACATAGTGACTAGGTTTGGATCACCATCAACCATCATATTTGATAATGCATTAGCATTCATGGGTGCAAAGATAAATGAGTGTGTAAATGAACATGACATATAACTAAGTACCTCTTCTAATTACTACCCCCAATGGAATGGGCTTGTAATGTCTAAAAATAAGAACTTGATCAAGATCATTAAGAGGATGGTTGATGACAATCAAAGGACTTGACATATAAGGTTAAGGACAACCTTATGGGTTGATAGATTCATTCCTAAGAGGGATGTGGGTAACTCACCATACATGCTTGTGTATGGTAGAGAAGCCAAATTACCTATTTCTCTTGTGTAACCTGCCTTGGATTTAGCACATCAGCTAGAACTAATAGAAAATAATCCTATGGAGGTAAGGATGGTAGAATTGATGGAACTAGATGAGAAGATAGATGATTCCATGCACACTTTGGAGTACCACAAAGACCAAATGAAGAAATAATTTTATAAGAGATATAGTGCCGAAAGACTACAAGAAGGTGATAATTTTTAAAGTGGGATGAGGATAGGGCCAAGCCTGGTATACACACACAATTTGATACATTATGGAGTGGGCCTTACTTGATCATTGTCTACAAGGAACACAATGATTTATAGATATCAAGACTCAATGGAGAAGAGATAAGTATCCCAATATGGGATACACTTGAAGCCTTGTAATGGAGGTTAGTTTTTTGTTTTTTACATAGTTGTGTGGGGTGTTTGTTTAACATAAGTGCCTAGTAATTAGTTTATTTGAGTTTGTTATTATGTGGTTTTCCATAAATACCTTTGGAATGTTGTGTTGTTTCTTGATTTTTGGTGTGGTGCGAGTTTGAATATTCAAGAGGTATATCAGTTTCATATTGTAGCATGAGAATGACTACATTACCCAATGGAAGGATAAGGCAATTGATCTATCAGCACTACAAGCATGCTACCCTCATGAGTCACAAGTTTGTTGATCATTTTTACCCCCAAGTTTAAAAATGGTCAAACCCTATGGTTTAAACTTTTTTCATAGGGTTATCCAGGATTGTATATGGTCACCTTGGTCTTAGAATGGTCAATTAAATCATTGTTTAGCAGTGTTTAAGTTTTTGGTCTCTATATGTACTTATATAGTTTTGAGGTCATTCATGAGCTAATGTTATTTTTCATGTGTGTCCAAGGTTATATCATTGTGATGATCATATGAGGTTTTTCATACCATAAATTTCATATAATCATGCATTAGTCTTCCACCATGATTGTCATACACCCCAAGGTCTATTAAGTCACTTTCTAAGCTAAATTTGAGGAATTTCATGTACTTTTCAAAAGGAAAAAAACATAAAAAAAGGTTATAACTTTTATGGTATCATAATGTGGTCAAATAATGATCATATTCAAATAAATTTATAGGCTAACATCCAAATATAGAGAGTCATTCAAAACAGGTAGTTTTAAGTCACTTGCATAGCCAAAATGATACACATTTAGGTGAAAATGCATATATCAGTGTATTTTAAACTTATTCATATTAAAAATTAAATTAAAAAGGTTTTTAGAGGTCAAAAAATGAAATAAATCAGTGAGAAGCACATACAATATCTTCACAAGCTCAGGAAGGCTAGAAGTTTATGTGTGTTTCATGAACATACAGAGAAAATGGGTCAAATAATTCTAGGAATAATAATTAACCTTCATGGTCTTAATATTCATGAAAATATTTTAGGGTTTAAGTGGATGAGTTATACGAACCATCACTAACAAGATAGGTAATCAAAAACACCTAGTAAATCCCACAGGCTCATGTTTTACACCAGTTTCATACAATTTAGAGCTTGTTAAAGTATGATGAGTTTTTTATAATGTATATATATGTATTCAAAACCATTCCATGTTTTTTTATATTAGACTCTCACATGTGAACAATCAAGAATCAAGAGGAGCCTCCATGAGGAATATGTTATATGTTTACATTCTAAAGTTTTGTATGAGTTAATAGGTTTCATGCATATAGGTGATGATTTAATATTTTAAACCATATTTCCATTCCATTAAAATCTCTTAGACATGATTGTATATTCATTACTAGTCCTCCAAGTGGTATTCATATTCCTAGCTTGAAGACTGTGTTATGGGGTTGCTTGAAAAATGGAGTAAAAAGGTATTTCCTTGCATTTTTAGAGTGATATAAATACCATGAAATATAAATATATGTAAGGAATAATTGAATAAATTATATTAGGCTCAAAGATATTAAACTTGAACCATGTGAAGGCTTAAAACATGAAAATGTAGAAATACAGGTCTATAGACCTATAGGTCTCTTTTCATGAGAAACCCATTGAAATTTGTACTAAGAATTGAGTTTGAAATATAAAAGGTGAGGGAAATATAGTTTTTTCACACTTGGTGAAGTCCAAGACTAGTAGAGAAGGTATGACTTTAATACTTAATGCTCAAGACACCCAATCACTACCTATAGGCAAAATGACAAATTTTGAATAGTGTAAATCCTTGAGTTTAGCATGGAGAAGATATGAAGATGTACATGTGAAATATAGATAAAAAAGAGACATATTCAGTTAATTACTAAACACCCATAGTGATATCATTGGGTGACCAATGCATTTAAAAAGTAAAGAACCCAAATAGACCTACAAGTATAGCAAAAGGAGTATACATGTATGGTCAAATAGAGGAAATTACCAGTAAGTTTGTAAAAGGCTAAGCTAAATGTGAAGAAATACTTAAATGAATTTAAATTAATATAAATATGTCAATAGTTTATTTTAATAAGGCCAAGTTTCAAATCTTAATATTCAAAGGAATCTTAGCCTATCAACTACAACCATGTCTTGAATAGACATGAGAGAAAAGGGGTATGCTTGTGAAGATGTGAGGTCTTGGAGAGGGTATAGAGTTTTAAAAAAATATAACTAACTCTGAGTATTTTGATAAATACCATTGAATTTCCTAGTGATTTTTATTGAGGTTCTAAACTTCAAGATGCAATTAAAACTATAAATGACTACTTACAAGATTGCTTAAAGAACTCAGGCTAGTTTGCAAACCTGAAAAGGAAATGCAATGCATGACAGTGGAGTTGGATTTTAGGTGAATAATAAATTTAATATGATTAATGGAAGTCAAAAAATATATTAAAGAGAAAGGTCAAATAAGATGATCAAAATATTCACTTTAATGTTGAAGTCACATAATCAAGTACTAATACAGGCCTTCCTAGTCAAGTGAGAGGTGCCTACTTGATTTAAGAGAGAAGAGGTATGTGAAAATAATAAAATCACTTGGAAGTGATTATATGATGTTGGCATGACCCTACATGATCTCTATGGTCAATAAAAATGGTGTCAAGGTTGATATCCCTATTTAGGCCTGGTAAGCCTAAGATCACATACACAAGTCTATATGTACAGTCATTAGAAGAGTGATTTGTTGAGGGTGAAAATGGAGACTAAGGCTATTGTTAAGTTACATAATTATGGAATAGAACCTATAAAATTATCCATATATAGATCAAGACAAGAAAAGTGGTAATTTGACCTATGAGACCTTCTTGAGCTCTTTTACGTATAAATTACAATTCAAGACATACTTTTTCTTACTCAGTGTGACCCTGACCTTGTGCATGGGGTCCAATGGTTTTAAGGTATGGTGAAGGGGTATCCATAATTCAATATTCTATCATTATTTGTTGGTTTAGGTCTCCAACATTTATGAACAATGGTTAAGACTCCATGGAACTCTCCAATGGCATAGTAGAAACATGAGGAACACTTTCTTGTTCTTAGAACTATACAAAAAAATTGCATGGGAACCTGATCACCTAGGGATAGCTGAAGACACTTTTGCACTTTAAATTTGTGGTGTTGGTTTAGGATTTAAGGACCTAGGGTTTATGAACAATCGTTAAGAACTTAAACAACTTTAAACCATCCTAAAACCCTAATAGGAACCTGATGAGATAAATTAGATTCCAAGGTGCCTAAAATGAGTTGGATTGATATTAAAACCACTTGGACATCATTTTCCACTCAAGGAAGAGTATCATGATGACACGTCTTTGTACTTGCACCTATATGAATGTAATAAATGTTATGTTTTTGTAAGGATTTAATCTCAAAATAGGGTATTTGACCTCATGGATAGATTTAAACCATTGGAGAGTATGGATTGAGGTGTATTATACCTCATAAAGTCCAGAAATCCATACATGTCACCTTGAAAGTTCTCTTTTAGGTTTGATTGTTGAAGGAAGTGTGAAAAAGGCTTTTGAAAGGCTAGGTTTTTTGTCCATTTCATGGTTTCACCTATCTACACAAGGTCTGAAAAATCCAAATTTGGAATGGAGAATGGTCATAGGGTAGGAAAAGGTAATCAAGAACTTACTATAATTTTCACACATATGGTTGAAGTCTAAAGCAAAATCTCAGTCTCTAGGCCTAGAGACCTAATTAGAAAGAGAGATCAAGTGATTAAACATAATTCTACTCATATTTAGGTCATAAAAATTTCCATGGATCTATAAAGGCATACTGGGTACTCAAAAATTTGCCTATTTTCCAAATATAATTTTTACATTCTTCAACACAAGGAGCTTTATGTGTTTCAGGGCTAGAAGGAATTTGGAGAAAATGCAAGCTTTTTCATGCAAAATGAGATCTTTAGGATTATTTGATGGATCTAAATGGGTTGATTAAATTATTTTATGATTTATATAATCCCCCCACAAAGAGATATTGCACTCATGAAGATTAAGTCAAGTTTTTAAGCTCTCAAGTAAGGAAAGGCGTAATAGACAAATGGGCTTCAAGACACATAAGGAGTTGTGTGATGATTGCCACTTAAATGTTAGTATAAGGGAGTTTTAAAATACATGATAGGTTTAAAATATGAAGTCTAAAAGCAATTCATGGTGAGATAATTATCAAGAAACCCATATGTCACTCTTCACATTCCAAGATGAGAACTTTTGAATGAATGACAAAGTATTGAACTCTCCTATTCCAACTCCCTTGAAATTGATGATCAAGAAATGCAAAACATGTCAAAGAGCAGTTTTTAGGACTATTATACAACTATTTTCTTATTTTTTACTAGATATTAGATGAGAAACACTTGTCAATTACTCTTTCCCATGCATATTCTCTCTCTCTATGTGTGTGTGTGTGTGTGTGGGTGGGTGTGTGTGTGTGTGTGTGTGTGTGTGTGTGTGTGTGTGTGTGTGTGTGGTGTGTGTGTGTGTGTGTGTGTGTGTGTGTGTGTGTGTGTGTGTGTGTGTGTGCGTGTGCGTGCACGCACGCTACCTATTTTGGCATTGTAACACATCCACATATTGGTATGGTGAATGAATGAATTAATGATTAACAATTAAACTTATCATATGCCAACTCCATTGAAATTTATGATCAAAAAATGCAAAACATTTCAAAGAGTAGTTTCTAGGACTATTATACAATTATTTTCTTATTTTTAACTAGATCTTAGATGAGAAACACTTGTCAATTTATCTTTTTTTT
>JARHVA010000223.1:6567500-6606639 GCA_037957365.1 Torreya grandis | reverse complement strand
TCATATCAAGGTTAAAAACCTTGGGGAAATGAAAGATGAGGATATATTACAAGTATAAGAGTGTATTGAAGTGATGTTGAATAGAAGAGTGTTGAGAGAGAAAGACTAGTTGATCACCAAACTTTGAGGAATCTAGTAGAGGAAAATTTTTGAGAATGTTAAAAAAGAGGAGATATTAATTTCCCTAAGATCACCAAACATTTAGGCATCTAGAAAGAGGCATAAATGTCTAAAATTTGATAAAAGAGGCAAAAAATAAATGAGAGGAGTTTTTTTTATGTACCTAGAGGTTGGTAGACGAATGTGAGGCATCTAGTAGAAATGTAAGTCTAGAGATGCACTAAGATAAGAGCAGAAGTTGTAGTAATCACTAGTTGAGGAAAAAGAGAGATTTGTATGAGTTTTTTTCCATAAGTAGTAGTAGGTGAATCATGCCTAATAAAAGGCATGGAGATGAATAAAGGAATAAAAATATAAGGGTAAGATTGTGTGGATCATAGGTGAAAGACTCAAGGATTAAAAGGTGAAAAGAGGTTATTAACGTATATGAACCTAAAGTGTGAAGATTGAAATGGGGAGCCACACCAATAATAATAAGAAGTGCAAATGAGAGATAAAAAAAAAGTAGTGTTGGAAGAAGACTAGCTAGAGAATGTAAGGCACAATACGTGTGATGAAATTAATACATGGAGAAAGGGCAAAATAATAAGGTGAGAATAATTTAAGTTGTTACTCAAGTTTCCCATAAATCTAATTATTATTACATCAAAGCAAAAATGGGAGAGGAGAATAATGGTCCACTTGTAGCAGTAAATAAGGGATAGAGTGAGAAAAAGATGAGATTTTACCTAGAGGCAAAGGGTAAGGATGTGCATATAAGAGTTTGAGATGAAAGATCCACCTATATGATTATTTAAGTAGTGATAAAAAATTGAATCATATCTAAGTGATGAGGCACATACTTTAATGTGTAGAGCACCACAAAACTTTTAGAAAAAATTATAAGAGTGGACTAGAATTAGCTCATGGTAGGAGATGTGAGTGAAATTTATTTTTTCACATGAATCTAAGGAGATTATAAAAGGAAGCATATCAACCTAAAGTTTATAATAAATTACTAATGAAATATCAACCTAAATATGGAGTAGAACATATAGAAGTAAAAGGAGGAGAAAGGCAGATGATGAGAGTACTATGTAGATATGCCATGCAAAGGGAATGAAGGGTAAAAATATAAATATAAATAATAAAGTAAACATAGGTAATAATTTATATAGGTGCATAAAAAGGGCCAAAAAATCCCTTGGCATAGGTGAGTGAAGTATGTGGGAGTAAACCCACAAGATTTAGAATGGATGGGAATAAAAATAAGTGTAGATGAGCCATCAAGCACATGCCATAAAATAAGGATGAAGACACTTGGAAATATATATGGATAAATATGTAATTTTATCCCTAAGAATAAATATAAAAGAAGGAGGTGAGAGGAGTGTGTAGGATAGCATTGTAAGGACACACTAGGAGAAGTTGGAGAAATTTAGTGAAAGTAAAAGGATTAGGTGGGTGTAAACCCACAAGAAGAATAAGGAGAATATTAAAATAAGAGAAAAGTGGATAATAAAGGAAGAGAAAGGGAAGAGTGAATAATATAAATACTGATCTAGAGTATAGGAGTGTATAGGAATCATGCTTAGGAAAAACAAACATGGAAAGGGAAAACTTTGGTCAAGGAAATCAACCTAAAATGTGATTCCATCACTCAATCCCACATGTAATAAAGGGATTAAATTTTAGTTAACTAGGGATCATAATGTAAGATCATCCTAGGTTAATCACCTATCCTACATCACCAAGTTTTGGGATGCATAGGTAGTTAATAACTAGGCATTAGAGGATCACAAAGAATAATTTACAGATTAGTTTAGAAGGAACAAAGAGTGCACATGAATGACATGAAGAAACAAATAAAGAAAATTATAATTTTTTGGGAGCCATGTAAAGGTGAAAAAAGTGGATAAGGAAAACCTACAACAAGGGATCCTAAAAATAATGATAGAAGTTAAATACATAGAGTTCAAGATAAGAAAATATAATTGGATAATTAAGCAACTATAATGGATGACACCTGTAGAGTTGGGACTAGTGTGAAGAAAAAGGATATAAAAATATATGAATTAAGATCAAATTTAATTGTTGTATAAATCACAAATCTCAAGGTTTGAATAACCCAAGCTACCATAGTGTAGGATTTGAAATTTAGGAGCTAAGTCTACTTTGTAACAGCTATCAATTTATTGAAAAGACATGTTGATGACCAAGCTATGACAACTATACAAAAATGGGAGTCAAGTCCATTGGAGGATTCTAAAGTTGTGTATGGTAGATATTTATAATTGATAACCATTAGTTGAGATGTGCTTCCATAGGAGATAAGTTTGAGTCCTAATGTGCGAAACTCTATCATAATGTAAAGCTGATAGAGCCAGTGGATGAGAGAGAGAGAGAGTTGAGAGATATTAGAAGGGATTCGAGGGGCCCTATGTAAAAATAAGAAGATAAAAATATCATGTAAATGAATTATGATTAGTAAAATAAGTTGAGGAATCTACTAAGTAATTGTATGGCTATGTGGTTGGTGTCCCTTAATTGGGAGCCTAGGTCATGATATGCACCATCACATGTAACAAAAAATCCATAATTAGGATATAAAATATGCCCATATCTATAGTTAATGTGTCTCCTATTGGGTGAATATTTTGTCACCAACTAACTAATGGGAAAAATAGGTGTTTTAACCACAGCATAGGGAGATTTATCAGCCAAATGTGTATGTCGACCACATCAAAAGGGGACAAATCTCTCCTCTCATCAAGGGGAGATTCCCTATAACTATAAGGTACTATATACTATAAATATAAGCTGAAAATAACACTCAGGGGTAGGACAACACCATCCATCTCTCTTTTTTTAGAGATGATGTTCACAGATCAAAGGAGAAATCCTGGGTGATTGCTGGAGGTACTTCTCTTCTTTTAAAAGTAATACTTAGTCAATAGCCAAATTCCTTCCTGGTAGTAATTGTAACCATGAGAAACCCATGAAAGCACAAAGTCTTTCATTACTTCCCTCATTGAAATAAGGTATAGTAACACAACAGAATGAAGTGTAGCACAAAGTCTCCACCTCAACTACCAAAGATAAAAATATACGAAGGATAACGGGGGCACAAAGTCATCCCAAGATCCTTTACACAGAAACAAAAAAACAAACACGCTAAAGATAATTGTGGCAGCATAAAATCTCTCCACAGTCAGCTTCAGGACACCTTCCTGATTACTTCCACTAGTTCTGCTTGTTAAATTAAATGGAGAAGAATGCTCCTAGGAAATAGACATAAGAAAAAATTTCTAAATAACACAAGCTATTCTAGCACAAAGTCTAAAAGGTCACTTGTTTTATCATTCAAATAAAGAAATATGATTAACAATCTGAGCTCAAAGTCTCAGGAAATGCCTTTCAATTTTTGTAGAGTTTAAATTCTATAACCAAGATATCTCCTTTGTATAAAATAAGATATTACAATATATAGCAGCCAAGAAAATCTTGGCCCTTTATTTCATGGAATGACCCATGCTACATTCAATGCCTTGAATGCATTTTTAGTTCTGTCAAGGGACCATGCTAGAACAGGGCATCAGCCTTAACTGTGGTGTGTCAATTCATCTCAAATGTCTCCTCCAATGTATGGGCCACCTGGCCCTCTTCCTGATATTTGCATAGCTATCCATTTCACCTTTACTCGATGGAGAAAAATAGGCCACGTCCTTGAGTGCTTATGCTCTCTAATGTCCACTTGGTGGACTATTTCACCAACTAGAAATAACTCCTACACAGATATTTTTGGTCTTTCCCTCTTTCCTTGTATTTTTTCCTTTTCTTCATGATCTGATCTCTTGAGCTATCTCCTTTCCTTTCTGCAGGCTCTTTCAGCTCCTTCTTCAGCTGGTCATTAAGTTTGTTCTCAGGTCTGCACCATATTTGAAAATAAACGAGCATTTTGTTACCTTGAATTTTACATCCATGGGGATGTCATTGGTCACTTAGTCACTTGAACCATGTTGAACCTTGAACCTTTAAACCATGAGAGTTCATTGGTTCAATGGTTCAATGGTTCAGGCAGTCCAGGTGGTCCCTTGGTTCAATCGACTCCTTGGTTCAATCGGTTGAACCATCTCTTCAAACTTATCTCTAGAATATTTTGCTTCCTTCCTTCACTAAAATCTTCATTTCAAATTTTGAAATTCCTTGAACCTTTGAACTTTTGGACTTTGAAACATTTTGGTTCAAGGCTCAACAATTCATTCTCTTTCTTTGAATCTTTTGTTCCTTCAAACTTTTTGGATCCTTTTCTTTTTTGTTGAACTCATTGAACCTTTAAACTTTGAACTCTTTTGGTTCAATGTTCAATGTTTCAATGGTTCATTCTTTGTTCTTCGAATCCTTTGTTCTTCTAAGTCTCTCAAACTTTATTGAACTCGTTGAACCTTTAAACTTTGAACTCTTTTAGTTCAAAGTTCAACGGTTCAATAGTTTAATATTTCTTCTTCGAAGTCTTCTTTCATTTAATTCTTTTGAACATATTGAACTTTAGAACTTGCCGAAGTCCTTGAACTCATTAAACTCTTCGAATTAGTTAAACTTATTTGAACTCATTGAGCACTTAAATATTTTGAACCTTTGAACTCATCGAACCTTTAAACCTTGTTGAAGTGGGGTTCAATGGTTCAATGGTTCATTCCATTTTTTTAAAGCCTGCCAATGGACCTTTTGGTTGAACCTTGGCATTGAACTAGGCTTGAAAATGCCTAAGTGTTTGGAAGTTGTTCCTTTATGAGAGCCTGCCTGTTGAAGTTGTTGAACCCATTGAACCTATGAGTCCCTTGACTGAAAATGCTTGAATAATTGAAGGAGTTGAGTGCTCATAACATTTTTTGATAAGGGAAGAGAGAATGTTGGCCTACAAGACCAAAATAGTTGATATGTTGTCCCCAAAAACAAGTGATAGATTTTGGGAACAATAGCTAGCTCCAGTTGGGGAACTTCCATCGATTGTAAAAATAATCAAAGGGAGGAAAATCTAGAATCTCTAGTGCCTTTAAGTATGCCATTGGGATATGGAGTCATGTTACCCAAAAAATAAAGGCACCAAAAAGAAATAAAAACAAAAAGCACCAAACAAAACTAAAGACTATACAAATATACATATGTACAACCAAACTTATCTGATACTTCAAGAATTGAAGTGCTTTAGATGTTGCCCACTGTGTAGTAGAGAAAAAGATGTGCCATCTTGATAATTCAATAGCAAACTATTTTTACCATTGAGATGATGAATAGAAAATGGGCCTCTCCATAAGGAATAAAATTTCCCATGCATTCCCTTTAGTTCTCTTATCTTGTCCCATAATAGAACTTGATCACCAATCTAAAAATCATAGGTTTTTGCTTTCTAATCAAAAAGCTTCTTCACCAAAATTTGATGTGCATTGATTCAGTCCACCACCATAGTTCATTGCTCATCTAGCTAGTTAAGCAATGATCCTCTTGTCGATGGAGCTTTCATATGTCTGATCTTCGACCACCTTTGCAAATTTTAGAGCTGGTAATTCTAGGGTGATTGGTATCTCTGCATTGAGACCATAAAGAAGTTGGAAATGTGACATACCTATTGCCCTCTTGGGCATAATTCTATCTACCCATAAAGCATAAAACAATGCTTTGTGCTAGGTTCGTTGGTTGTCATCTACCAGCTTCTTGATGATGGTCACCAAGTTCTTGTTACTTGATTCTGCCTGACCATTTCCTTGTGGAAAATAGTCAAAAGAGTGGGAGAGGGCAATCCCATAATAAAAATATAAATGAGTAATCTCATGGGAAGATAAATAGGCTGAATTATCTATCATAATCTTGGTTGGGACCCCAAACTTAGAAATGATGTTTTCTTTGAGGAAATTGCATACTAATTCTAAAGTAGCATGCTTGGCTGGAATAGCTTCCACCCATTTGGTGAAGTAATCTGTGGTTGTGAGGACATAATCTTGTCCAACACTTGAAGATGAGTTTATAGCACCTATGAAATAAATTCCCCATTGTTGAAATGGCTCTTCTATTGCTACAGGTTTGAGAGGCAATGTAGCCAATTTGGGTCTTCCAACGAACTGTTGACACAGTTCACATTTACATACCCATTTATATGCATATTGAAATAGGGTAGGCCAATAATACCTAGCTCACATAATCTTATGGGTAGTCACAGGTGTATAAAAATGTCCTCCACAAGCTAAATTGTGGAAGGATTCCAAAAGTTTGTTCTATTTCACTTTATCCACACAGTGAAGGAATGCTCCATCAAGGTTCTTCTTATACAGACCATTTTCCCATAGGACAAAATTGGCAGCTTTTAACTTAACAGTCCTCTTTTTTTTACAAGATAGGTGAGTGGGACACTCACCATAGGAGAGAAAATGAGCAATATTTGAATACCACTTATTCATGGTGGTGACAAAGAGGACTATTGGCGTGTCTTCAACCTCCATTCCTTCATGTCCTATTTCTTCTAGTATGTTGTCAGCAATCAATTGGCAGAGGCCCCTTCCCTACACAAGATTGATTAGTTTGATAACTAAATCAAACTCCTAGATTTTAACAATCTAATTTCCCCTTTTGGTTCCAAACTCTTGCTAAGTTAATATGGACTTGACTATTGTATCAAGAACCAGGGCAACAATGTGGGAATTTAAAATGTAAAAGCAAAAATGCTTTACTACTTTTACCACTACATAAGCATGCTTCTCCATGTTTGAGTATTTTAGTTCATGAGCTTTGAGGGAACAACTCATGAAGGATATGGGAGATTCCACACCTTCTTTGTTCTACTAAACTAGAATTGCTGAAAGTGTATGTTCGAAAGCATAACTACACATTATGAAGCCTTTGGTGTAATCTTGACAAACCAGAATTAGGGCATGGGTAATAGTTGTCTTGATATCTTGAAATGTTGATTTTCCTTCTTCAGTCTAATTGAAAGTGGCCTTTCTCTTCATCATGTCCACAATGTGGTGAGTCTTCTCAGCAAACTTAGGAATGAACCTTCATAAAAAATTCACCTTTCCAAAGAAAGAGTGAACTATAGTCTTACTTGTGGGTAGAGTAAGCTCTTAGATGGATTTGACTCTTTTTGAGTCAATTTTTATGCCTTCTTAGGATACAATGTGTCTAACAATTTTCCTTTCTATTACTCCAAAAATAGACTTCTTGGGATTTAGAGAAATGTCATTCTATCGACATCATTCTAGCACTTGTTGCAAATGGTGCACATGATCAAGACGATGCTTGGAAAAAAAATTAAGTCATCTAGGTATACCATTATGAACTTACCCATTTCATCTCTAAAATCAAGGTCCAATGCTCTCTAAAAAGTGGCACCAACATTTATTAGACTAAATGGAATTATTCGATACATAAAGGTGCCCTAAGGCATTATGAAGGTAGTCTTATGCTAGTTTGCTTCACCAACTTCAACTTGATTGTATCCTAAGAAGTTGTCTAACATTGATAACATCTCTGAACTAGTCACCATCTAAAGGACTTGATCCATGATGGGCAGAGGGTAGTTATCCTTTAGAGAGGATTTATTCAAGTTTTTGAAATCCACAAAGAGGCAAACTTTGCCATTCTTCTTTCTCACAGGGACTATGTTTGTAATCCATGTGGAATGATGGATTGGGAAAATTATTCTAGCATTCAGCATTTTCTATATTTTAGATAGAATAGTACTTGATATCTTTGGATTATACTGCTAGGATTTTTGCCTGTAAGGCACTGAATCACTCTTGAGATGAATTTTATGGTGAATTTATTCAGGTCTGAGTGACTTTAGATCATCATAGGAGTATGCTAGAACATCCATGTACTGGTGAAGTAGGGCAGTAAATTTGAGCTTCTCCTTAAGAGTGCAACATTTCCCAACATTCACCATCTTGGGATTTTCCTTGGTACCCAAACCTATTTGATCAAACTCTTAGGAGGAACTTGAATCCTTTTGTTGCTTCTTGATGAACCTGTCATGCTTATTAAATAACTTCTCAAGAGAAACTAGTCCTTTTGGGATTTTATTCCCTTTAAGCTGTAGGAATTCTTCACCTGCATCTAGAATTATTTCTTGAGCTAATTTCTATGGTAGAGGTCCATTGCCTTTGAAATGAAGCTATTTAAAGATATCCTTTTGTTCTAAAAAGGCAATGATTTGGTTGTCATCTTTGAACACTTGCCAATGATTGGCATTGTCAGGAATACTTGGTCAAAAGACCAGTTTGATGGTGTACTTGTCTCCTTCAAAATCTTGGTGAGGAACCAAGAGAGTCACCAAAATAGCTAATGCATCAACTCAGTCATTAAATTCTCTAGGCACCATAGAGACACTAAAATCATCAAAGCTTTCAATTTGATCCTAAACTAGATTATGGTAATGATGCAATATTCCATTCTTGATTTGATATAGGTTCCTCACCTGACAAAACACTAGCTCAACATCTCCTTTGGTGTGAAGGAGTTTGATGCCCCTGTCTCGAGTAGCCTTCAATTCAAGTAGTAGTGATTCATATTCAGTATCATTGTTGGTGTTGCTAAACTACAATTTATATGAAGAAGGAAAAATAACTCCTTGAGGAGATATTAGAACAATCCCATCTCTAAAGCCGATAGAAGAATAGCTACCATCAAATTCTAGTATCCATACATCATCAAGAACTACGCTTACCTCAAATTTTCTTTTAATTGGAGGGGAGGATTCTTTTGCACTTGTACTGCATTTTACAAATCCTTCTATTGTTCCATCTAAACCAATTTTTAGATTGTCATTTTCAAAAATTTCATCAACTAGGATAGAAACATCCTTTGTAGTCAGGAAGTAATTACCCACGCTTGAAGACTCAAACAAAATTTGAGCTTCAAATGCTAATGTTTGAGTGACAACATATTTTGCCTCCTTTTCAAGGAGTAATCTCTGCATGATGCCTTTGATCAGGATCCTCACTTCAAAAAAGTCCATGCTTAACTCACCACCAACATCCTTGCAAAATTTTCACCTAAGAATAATTTTGTAGGAGGCTGGGACATCGGCCACCAGGACTATCATCTTAATTCTCTTATCTGGGAATGCCACAAATGTGAATTGGGCATCCTTGATTTGTCCTAGCAGTGGCACTTATTTGTTCTCCATGGAGAAAAATCTCCCAAATGTCTTGTTTAGTGTGATATTAAGAGATTCAACCACTTTGGCAGGCATGACTTTGTCAAATGCACCTGATTCTATGATGCAATTGTTTAGCTAGTGACCATTTATCAATGGGGAGACATAAAATGGTTCTGTCTTCCTAGGAGCATCAAGAGGAGTAATGAGAAGGTTATTCTAGGTGGATGTGGGAGTCACCTTTGGAATAGATGGTCTTGCATGGATGGTTTTATTCTTTACATAATGAACCAACTTATCCAACTACTCAGGGTTGGATTACAGGAATTCAAATTTAGACATTTAAATTTTAGTTTTCTTGACATGATCGATTATGTAAAATGTCTAAAACAAATTAGGAATAGGGAAAGGAAGTTCATACTTTTGGTTTTTTGGGAGTGTAGGACTGATCTATGAATTTGAAGTAGAAGGTATAGAAACATTTGGGGTACTTACTTTTTTAGTGATTATCGGGCCCTTTGATTGAAAAGGCAGAGTAGTCCCTTGTTTAGAAATTGAAATTGCTAGTTGAGATCACTCCCCTAATTTTCCCTTGTCAGCTTACTAGGATAAATGGTTCTGGGACCAGGTAAATATAGTGTATGATCTATCAAATGCTTCACCTTTACTTTTGGGTTCATCCTAGTAATTCAAGAAACCAATGTTGGATTTGCTAGCTAATTCTTCTTGGTCTACTACAAAGAGATCATCATCATCTTCTTGGTTTAACTCAGGATGGAAGGAAAAATTAGATTCTATTTTGAGATATCTAACTGCTAAGTTGGCTGGAGCTACTTCAATAGCAAGTTTCCCCTGAGGGGGAGGAAGATGATTTGGCTACCCTATATTCCTTACAGCATTGCCTTGGTATGATTGATTAGGGAATGTCCACCTTGGTATATCTTAGTATGAAGGAGGAGCAGACATCCCTTGTGTCATTTTCTTTCTAAGAGCTAGCAACTCATTTTCTAGCTTTTGCACCATTGGATCAGTGGTGCCTGTAGATGGATATTCAGAGGATGAAGAAGATTTACCTCTACTAAGATCTCTACTTATCTTCCCCACCAAGATGAGATCATCTTCCACCTCAATAGCCAAATCTTGAGTTATAGCAAGGTCTATGTGGCCAGCCTATCTCAATAAGAAACTCACTTTAGGAAGCTGAGAGTTAATGAAGAAACATTTGAGATTCTTAGCTATCGACTGAGCAATTGTAGGAATCCTATTCCTTAACTTGTCAAATTTGGCTATGAAATCTCTCATTAGTTCATGAGGATCCTTCTTCATTTGTGTGAGCTAGGCTAGAAGCGCATGCGCATCTTCTATAGGCTTGAACTTGGCTTTGAATTTGGCTTTGAGGGTGTTCCAGTCAGTCACAGTCTGGGCCTACAGATGATAAAACTAGTCTGCAACAATGCCTTTCAATGTTTCCACAAATAGCCTAACTACCACATCCTCATACTCCACACCTATTACACCACAGGCTATGCTAAAGGTTGTAATATGTTCATCAAGGTGAACTCTCCCATCATTAAATAACTTGGGGAAATTCTTCTTGGAACTGTGAGGCAATTCATGTAGAGGTGGAGTTAGATTGAGTGGACCAAAAGAGTTACCCCATGGGCCTTGAGCTATCATTATATGACTATGGAAAGGGGGAATAAAAAATCTAGGTGGAGTATGTATAGGCAAAGCTCTGCTAATAGAGGAAAAAGAAGCTCTACCTTGTATTGGTGAATTGGTGTTGGTAGGAGGAAGACTCCTAGTTTATTGAAGGTGAGGTTGTGGAGGAAACAAATCAAAATTTCTTTGCTGCACCATCTCAAAAATAGGGTCAACAATACCTTGATATTTCTAGCTTCTTATATAGCATGGAGCTGCCAGATTGTAGAATAAAAATGGAAAAAAATTGGCCCTACTTCAGCTTGGAGCTTGAGGCTCCAAACTGCTCATTCTTTCTAGTTGGCATGGAGCTACCAAAGAATTGACTTTTGAAATGAAACACTTGATCTCTATCATCTCTAGTTTCATGGCTTAGATTATATAATGGAAATGGATAAGGCTATAATGATAATGAATAAGACATAAGTGATGCTTTAATCTGAAGCTTGAGGCTTCAAATTGTGTAAAATTATTGTGTCCCTAGTGGAGTCACCTAAAACTATTAGGTGAATATTTTGTCACCAGCTAACTGATGGGAAAAATAAGTGTTTCAACCATAGCATAGGGAGATTTATCAGCCAAATGTGTAGGTCAACCACATCAAAAGGGGACAAATCTCTCCTCTCATCAAGGGGAGGTTCCCTATAACTATAAGGTACTATATACTATAAATATAAGCTAAAAATAACACTCAGGGGTAGGACAACACCATCCATCTCTCTTTTTTTAGAGATGATGTTCACAGATCAAAGGATAAATCTTGGGTGATTGTTAGAGGTACTTCTCTTCTTTCAGAAGTAATACTCAGTCAATAGCTAGATTTCTTCTTGGTAGTAATTGTAACCACGAGAAACCCATGAAAGCACAAAGTCTTTTGTTGCTTCCCTCACTGAAATAAGGTGTAGTAACATAGCAAAATGAAGTGTAGCACAAAGTCTCCACCTCAACTGCCAAAGAGTGAAATATATGAAAGATAATGGGGGCACAAAGTCATCCCAAGATCCTTTACACAAAAACAAAAAAATAAACACGCTAAAGATAATTGTGGCAGCACAAAGTCTCTCTATAGTCAGCTTCAGGACACCTTCCTGATTACTTCCACTAGTTCTACTTGTTAAATTAAATGGACAAGAAGGCTTCTAGGAAACAGACATAAGAACTATTTCCTAAATAACACAAGTTATTCTAGCACAAAGTCTAAAAGATCACTTGTTTTCTCATTCAAATAAAGAAATATGATTAACAATCTGAGCTCAAAGTCTCAGGAAATGCCTTTCAATTTGGACAGAGTTTCACTTCTATAACCAAGAGATCTCCTTTGCATAAAATAAGATATTACAATATATAGCAGCCAAGAAAGACTTGGCCCTTTGTTTCATGGAATGGCCCATGCTGAATTCAAAGCCTTAAATGCATTTTTAGTTCTATCAAGGGGCCATGCTGGAACAGGGCATCAGCCTTAACTGTGGCATGTCAATTCATCTCAAATGTCTCCTCCAAAGTATGGGCTGCCTAGTCCTCTTCCTGATATTTGTGCATCTATCCATTTTGCCTTTACTCAATGGAGAAAAATAGGTCACGTCCTTGAGTGCTCGCACTCTCTAATGTCCACCTGGTGGACTATTTCACCAACTAGAAATAACTCCTACAAAGATATTTCTAGTCTTCCCTCTTTCCTTGTATTTTTTCCTTTTCTTCATGATCTGAGCTCTCAGGCTATCTCCTTTCTTTCTACAGGCTCTTTTGGCTCCTTCTTTAATTGGTCACTAAGTTTTCTCTCAGGCCTGTGCCATATTTAAAAATAAATAAGCATTTTTTTACCTTGAATTTGACATCCATGGGGATGTCATTAGCCACTTGGTCACTTGAACCACATTGAACCTTGAACCTTTGAACCATGAGAGTTCATTGGTTCAATGGTTCAATAGTTCAGGCAGTCTAGGCGGTCCCTTGGTTCAATCACTCCTTGGTTCATTCAGTTAAACCATCTCTTCGAACTTATCTCTAGAATCTTCCACTTCCTTCCTTCACTCGAAGCTTTCTTTCAAATTTTGAAATTCCTTAAACCTTTAAACCTTTGAACTTTGAACCATTTTGGATTAAGGCTCAATGGTTCATTCTCTTTCTTTGAATCTTTTGTTCCTTCAAACTTTCTGGATCCTTTTCTTTTCTATTGAACTCGTTAAACCTTTGAACTTTGAACTCTTTTGGTTCAAGGTTCAACGGTTCAATGGTTCATTATTTGTTCTTTGAATCCTTTGTTCTTATAAGTCTCTCAAACTTTATTGAAGTCATTGAACCTTTGAATTTTGAACTCTTTTGGTTCAATGTTCAACAGTTCAATGGTTCAATCTTTCTTCTTTGAAGTCTTCTTTCATTTAATTCTTTTAAACATATTGAACTTTAGAACTTACCAAAGTCTTCGAACTTGTTGAAATCTTCAAAGCATTTGAACTTCTTTAAACTTGTTGAGCACTTAACTCTTTTTAAACCTTTGAACTCGTTGAACCTTTGAACCTTGCTAAAGTGGGGTTCAATGGTTTAATGGTTCATTCCATTTGTTTGAAGCCTACTGATGGACCTTTTGGTTGCACCTCGATGTTGAACCAACCTTGAAAATGCCTAAGTGTTTGGAAGTTGTTCCTTTATGAGAGCCCTCCTATTGAAGTTGTTGAACCTGTTGAACCTGCGAGTCCCTTGACTGAAAATGCTTGAATAATTGAAGGACTTGAGCGCTTAGAATATTTTTTGAGAAGGAAAGAGAGAATTTTGGCATGCAGGACAAAAATAGTTGATATGTTGTCCCCAAAAACAAGTGATGGATTTTGGGAACAACATCTCCAAAAAGCTTTGAAATAGCAAAAAAAAATGGTATTATATCCATAAAAATTATTCATAAGATTTGTTTTTTCATTAAATTCTAACATGTATCCCAAAATATATTAAATGCCATGAGTGATGCAACTTAATTCCATTTTTGTGATTTTTGGCTGAGATGAAATTTATGTCTAAATAGATATTACTATATAATTTTGTATCATCTCCCTTTTTCATGTTGCTTAGGTATTTCAATCTCTTATTGTTAATTTGGTAGTGACTAACATAATCAATGAGGTTATATTTCATTTCACTTTGCTCATCCAAAATTAAATATTCTATTTATATAGAGATAATTTTAATTATTGTAATTTAGCCAAATTAATTTATCTTAAATATTGATGCGTTAGGTTTAAATGTGGAGCCAAAGTAGGTGGTTCACTTATTCATCTCTTACTTTAATACCTTCTTGATCAGCTTGAAAGTATACCTAATTATACCTCTTGAGGGATGGAACCAACTTCAAGGTGAAAAACCTTATATTATCTCTTAATACAAGTATATACTGATGAACAATAACCTATACACCTTTATAGAATGTCAAGACTTTAATTTCCAAGAAACACTAAACTAAATCTCTCTTCTCTACCTTATCCCAATGAACACCTACAACAGTCTTACACATAGTCCTTTATTTTTTATTTATAAAATAATATTTGTATTAAATTAAAATTTTAATGGATTAAGACAATTATAATTGACACTATTATATTTTTACACAAGCTCAAATTACTGGCTAGGTCACCATTGACTAAGAAAACTTGACTCAATATTGATCTACTATAGTACCAGTTATAGGCATGTTTATTCTTGAATAGGTATTATTATTATTGTATTCCTTTAATAAATTATTTAAGGATTTATAAATGTGTTTTTAAAATATCTATAGATATGAGAAAGTGATTTACTTTATTTTTTTCTTAAAGAATTAGGCTTCAAAGGTAACTCTGCTTTTTAAGTCCAAACGAGTCTAATCTGCCTACTTGGAATGATGTTGGATTGAATAAAATATAAAATGGATTTGATCACCTCAATAAAGTATTTTAAAATGGTATATCAATTATTAAAAACTTTCACATGAGATTTTGATACAAATATCAAGTCAAACACAATCAACTTTCACTTTCTCAGTCCTTCTCGATATCAACCTACAGAAAACATAAAACTAAGTCCTTTATAAAAAGAGACACAAAGTGGATTGGGTCATGAAAATATTTTAATCATATTTCAAGACATCTCTATAATATATACCCAAAATTTTGATGTATTTCAATAGTTTAGTCTCAAGTTATAAAGTTTTTCTATAAGAAACCCTGACTTAAGGTTTTCATTGTCAATATAGGACCCAAGAGCTACAAAAGCTATTCATAAATTTTAAGAATATTTTAACAAACTAACATTTGTAACACAATCTTAAAATCCTCCCTAAAATTATATAATTTTCAATATGAACTCACATAATGAGATCTCTATGCATATGATTTTAAGTGAAAATAAGGGTTTTACAAGGTTTCAACAACAGGGACTTGACTTCAACAATAAAATCACTTAAATTTACATTGAATCTCACTAATAAATACAATAAATATAAATATACAATGGTTCAAATAATTATATCCCTTTATTTGACAATAAAATTACACTTTCCTTCACATATAGACCCCTATTCTATATGGATCGACTGTCACTCTGCATGTAATCATGAAGTTCTTCCACTTTTAAAACTTGTTATGACCTTTGATATATCCTCCTTGATAGGTTATATAGTTATCATTTACCCCAACTTGGTAAATTATTTTTTTTACCCAAATATTCTCTAAACAACTTTAACAAGCTTAGAACAATACCTTATTTAGTTTTTCCTACATTGGACAAGACTGAATTTAGAATATCTACATAAAATTTTACATTTACAAACATATTTATTTCTTGAAAGACTCCTAATTTACTTATACAAACTCCATGGATCACCTCCTAAATATTATGATCTGTACCATACTCAAAAATCCTAAAATAGACCAAGATGAATTCAAATTTTCAAATTATGATTGTGGTGGTAAAATCTAATAACACTACTAAATGACTCTTAAAACACTATTGAAGGATGGTTTTATATTCTTATTGACTAAATGAGACTCCTAAAGTCTCCTAACACCTCTAAAGGTTGAAATTAAATTTTAACCATGATGTACCTACATCAAATTACTAACCTTGAAAGCATTCATGAGATACTACTCATGATTCAATGTATTTCCTTGTACTTGTCATTCTTCATTAGCTGTAAATGTTCTTAAAATATCCTCTTATGCTTATTTTAAAAAAAAATTCCTTTCACAATTTCTCAAACCTCCTCCTCCTAGATCTCAAGGTCTACTTACTTTTTGTAGGCATGTTTTACCTTCACCAGTGCATTCATTCCATTCCACTTGGATGCATTCATTCAAAATTTTGAAGTAGGTTATCTCTAAAGATTTTATAAAGACCTGACTTAGATAAATTTGTATTGATCTTCCACAAAAATACATAAAATTTATCTTATGTTGCTTGTATCTTCTATATGGTATGATTTCCTATAAAATCAAAGTATCTCCTTCATTCATCCTTGTATTTTTTATCTTTATTTTTTATCTACCTTTCCTTGTTTTAATTTCACCTACAATTGAATGTAATGTCCTTATTTTGTTTGGATGATAATGTCCTTAAGAGGGTTAATCTCTTTCTCTTCATAAATCTGGATGATCTCACCATGCTACCTTTTATTTTTGAAATAACTACTCTTGTCTCTTAATATACTAATTAACTTCTCTGATTTCATTACAATTTGGTAAGATTATTCCACTATTCTAGGGGACAATAGAGTAATTTCATCCTGAATACTAAATTTTAAACCATTGGCATGCCTAGCTACTTTCTCCATGTCTTCTTTAATATGACCTTCCCTTATGGTTAGCTGATAGAATTTTTTTTGTATACTCCTATTGAGGTCAACATACCCCCATTTCTAAAAAATGGGGACCATTGTTTTAAATTTTTCAAAGTTGTACCTTACAATTGAAAATTCACTTGATCAAAGTAACACTAGCATGTTTGCACATTGTCTTTATTTAAATATCATTCACACCTAGTATGGTTAGCATATTTATTCATGAATCTAGTTTGATCTTATTTAAATTTACTAATATTTGATCTTTATGTTTCAGATTGTAGGGTTAATGAAGTCCATTTGGAATGGACAATGTCTGGGTTTCATGATTTAATGTTAATTTGGTCTTTTACTAGCCTCTGGTTTGTTGAGAATCAAATTGAATCCATGTTTAAGCTTCTTGAAACCCTTATTCCAATTTCCCTAGCTCAAAACCTTTTAAATTGAATTCAAATTTGTGTAGGAACAATTTACGTAAGAACAGTTAATTATATCATAAACCTAGTCTAATTCTTATACTAAGGTTTAGTCATGTTTGTCAACATGACCAAACCTTAGTCTAAAAATTTATACTCGGTCCTTTATGTCCCAAGGCCCCTTAGCCTATGTTCCACATGGTCTAACTAATTGCAAGATCCCCTTTATTATATCTTAGACTTATCCTAAAGCCTTCTCATAAAGTTTTAATTACATCTGAAATATAACAAAAACCTTAGGCTAATGATTTATGCCATGTCTTTTATTTCACAAGGTCCCATTTATTATGTTCTAAAATTTATCCTAAGTTTTTATCATGTTAATAAACATGAATAAAATGATAGTCTAAAATATTTAACCTAAGCTCTCTATATTTCCCAACCCTAACTTAAATATGTTTACTATCTATAGGATTGATGATCCACATTTTCCTGAGCAATCAAGATCTAACGGCATGGGATAAATTCAATAAGTCAAGAACTATGATCAATGATGCATGTTCACTCAGGCATAGAAGATCTGATGATGCAAGATCAATGATTGAAAATTTAAAAGACTCACAAAAAGAAAGGAAGTGACAAGTCTCAAGCCTGTAGCTCATGATTAAAGCTCAAACATGTCCTCAAAGATCGATGATACCTAGTTAAGCATATATATTCTGATCAATGGTATGTATTAAGTCAAAACTTTAATGGAGCTCTAAGATAAGTAATAATGTGACAAGTGTCATAATTGTGTCCAAGGAATAGTAAACAACTAATGGAATTTCACCCCTTAGATCGAGATCTAATGGAGTGCATTGATCTGACTAAACAAAATCTGATGGTGTGAAGTAAATTTTAAAAAGTTAGGATTCCTATGAATGAACATAGATATGATGAGTGGTATAGCTTAAAACCACAAATTAAAGCTTGAGAATCTTTCAAATATTGATAGTTTTTGGATGAGCATACACATTTTAATTGATGATCTGTGAAGTAGGGGACATAATACAGGAGAACAAGATCAACAAAGTACATTCATCTAGGTAGAGATTATCTAACAGTGTAAGATCGATGTTGACATTTCAACAAAGATTAAGATGAATGTAGAAGTGACAAGTATCACAACCATAGGGAATATATAAAATTAGCCAATGGTATTTGATTTCTTAGATTGAGATCAATGAACCATGTTGATCCATGCAAATAGATCCCACGGTGCGAGACAAGGTAGAATTTTCAAAGGACCTAAAACTAATAAAATATTTACACATGTCCAAAGGTGATAAATGGTCATATTTTAAGTATTAATGATCATCATTCCATGTAGATTCCATGATGATGCCACATAAGTAAGACATAACAAATTTGAATATTTTGTGGACCTACAAAAGGTAAAGGTATAAATATGCAATCTAAATAAAATCTAAGGCACAAAGTTCACCATTTGAACTAGATACCACCATTAAATAAATAAGGATACCTTTAAAAAAACCTATCAAGTGTGTAAGCCCTAATTTGACCCTATGATCATTGTAAATAAGCCAAGAAGAAGAAAATTATTATCTATGCAAGAATAATTTGATTTAGAGCTAGACTACAATCCACTAGTGATCAATCTAACAATTTCACAACCATGGTAGCCTGAAAAGGTGTTTTAAAGGAGGATGTGGATCTTTATTTGACTTGAGATGTAGAAGGGAGCATTTTCAAAGACACAACATTTGATGTCACCATGCTGAATATAGGAGAGAATAATTAGTTAAAGCTTTTATAGACCATTGAAGAACAACCAGCCATCACCAGAGAGGAGGATAAGAATGTGACTACTAGGAGGCAATACTATAACATGGTTTATATACAATTGACTAGTCTCCACTATGCAATAGTGAAGCCTAAGGTACTCCACTTCATATACATTCTTTCCCCTTTTTTAAAATATGTTAAAACTAATAAAGGAATGTTAATTAATGGACACACTCAAAAGAAAATGGCCTACATTTCTCCTATAGATTTTGAAAATCATTACAAATTACTTACACCCCAAGTAAACTTTGTGAACCAATAATTGGGCCAAATATAATGATTTGAAGAGCATCCTTACCCTATGGTTATATTATAGGAATCAAATGTTTTTTGGCTTCAACAACATCTATATTAGTTAATTTAAACTTGGGATTTAAATGATCATGACTATGATGAACATGTTATGTGGGAATGAAACCAATACATATGTAGACCAAAATTAGGTTCCCCTTATCTATTTCATGATTGATAAATAGATCACCCCTCCTTTAGGTGAGTTAATTAGCATATATTTGCAATTAAAAAGAGAAATAAAACCTAATTTCATATGATGTCATACCTTCTAGATGCCCTTCTTACTACAACCAAGATTCTAAACCTTAGGGAACTATCACCTAGTGGAACACAAATAATTTCACAATATTATTCCAAACTACACATATTCAAGTATAGATATCACATCCAATTAATATGTGATTATGTCTACCCAGCCCTTATAAAGGCCATCATAGGGATCCCAATGATGAGATTCAGCCCCTTGATAAAGAATATTATTGAATCCATGGGGGATATATGGCTATATATAGATTATATAATCATTAGGATTGAAGGTACCCAATGCAACCCACTCAAGTTATCTATCCATGTACCAATTAATCTAGAAAAATAAGAAGTGGATTATCAAATATGCAATGGAATAGATGGTCTTTGTAAGACCAAAAAGAAGGGACTGCTTTACACCCTCCCCATAACCATTGGTAGAACTTGTTTGCATGATGGGACAATATTGAGGTTGCTTCTAAACACATGGCATCCTTCAATTTACAAGTTGATGAGATAAGGTAGTGGGATCCCCATGCAAAATTTAAGGATCATTTGAAGGCCAAAGGAATAAATGTACCTTATGGTCACCAGCTTGGTCCTTTTGATCCTATTTATATAAAATAATCTTCATTATTTGAGGTCACTAGGAGATTAAAAAACACAACATCAAACCTAAATCTAGGATGTTGAGGGAACAAAAAGGGGATGATGATAGATGATAGCTAGGGCCAAGTCAATACCATTTTCTAAGTAGTGCACCCACTAGACTTTCATTGGCCTAGCTAAAAATAGAGTCCAAACTTAAGGCACAAATTGAGCAAATGTGAGAGGAGAGAAGGCTTGATGAAATTATATCTTCTTTAGCCCAAATAGAGGAACAAATATCACCAGTGGAGGAGGTTCATATGGTAGTATTAGACCTTGGTGAGATAATTGAGGATGCTTTAAAAATGCTATCACTAGCCTATGAGTCAAATGGCAAAGAAATGGGGAAACAAAGGTGGAAAAGGGGAAATAAATATTGGATATAGATCCTATGGATCCCCCCAAAATAAAATTTTAGATGGCCATGGTTACATTAAAGACCAAGAAGCCCAAGGTGACTTTCACTCATCCTTTGAGTTAAGTCAACCTCTTTAGTGAATAAAATTTGATTCATGGTCCAATAATTCTAGAATGGTTCATCTATGGTAAATTTTATAAATGACCTACTACAAAACACCCTTAGGTAATGATAAAGGCCATCTATATCCTAGTGCATGAGGAGGTCAAACCATAGATCCTAGATCTACAAAAGGAAGATGAAATAAGGATGGTTGATCGAGGAGAGTCAATTGGAACATAGATGGAGATCCCTAAACCAAAAGTGACTCAATCATTAGTTGGTGTCAATTTTGACCCATTAACTACCATTTTATAAAGGGTCACAAAAAATAAAGTCATGATAGGGGTGAAGAGATCACCTATCAAAAAGTGGAGCCATTCATTGGTTTAACTCTAATGGGAGGATAAAGGCCTAATGAAAACCATATATTTTAAGATAATGTGATTAAATTATCCTAAGCACAAGTATAAAAATCATAACCTACCCTCAAAGTCATGAAACAACAATAAAATAATTTAGGACATGTTATCTTGTCAATACCAGAGAATAGGTTCAAATAATTTGAGGACACTATGAGTGATTTGTTTTATTCCTTAAAATTAGTTAGGTATAAGCAAAATATAGTGAATAAACAAAGTACCATGGCTACATTCCAAGTTGGCCAATGATAGATTTCAAGTTATTAATTAAATGATTTCATCAAAGCCTTGACCAAGAATCAAATCCCTGAGTTCAAAATAGTCAGCCTATCCAACCTAAATATGGCTATAGCTATATAAGTGGATAAGATCAAGGCCCTAAGAAAATGATCCAAGAAAATGGAGGATATTTATGAGGATATCAAATATTAGGAATATAAGATGTTACACATATTAGATAACCTGATCAAAGAGCCCAACACACTCAGCCCATTGGGTCTTATCACTGATGAGGATTTCAATCATAGAACTACTTAATTCATGTAGGAAGTGAGAAATCAAGGCCAAGGGAAGACATGTGTGGATAAAAAGAAGATCATGGGCTTGCTTTTATCATGTGAGGAGAACATAGGAGATGTTAGAAGTATCAAACAAGCATTGAAAAGAGATAAAAAGGATATCAAGAGCCTAGAAGATTAAGAAAGGGAAATATTCATGAGACCTATAATTGACCTTCAACTTATTAATGAGAAACATTAGAGGATGAAGATCCTATAGGGAAGGCAAAATACTTCATTATATATAGGATCTCAAAGTTAGTTGAATTGGGAATATTCCTTTTGTAACTAAACATGTATAATATTTTAAAATAAAATATTATTTTTTAAAAGGCATGTGCAACTTGTAAATCACATTACCTACTGGTTAGTCATTTTGAAGTGTCCAAAAAACGTTCTAGAGTGTTTTTAAAAGGATAATTGTCCTTAATATTTGATATGACTAACCGACATACCTCATGAATTATCTATATAAAGAGGTATTATAAATTATAAAAAAGGGAGGGAGTTTTTTGAGCCAATATCATTTGTAACTTTTGATCAAATTAATATAATCAAGGATTTCTACAAAGTTTGTCCATATTTTCTTGTGTGAATTACAATCATGGCTTCTCTCTCATTTATCTAGTCCAAATCTTAGATTTGAATGGTCCTTGTGAATTTTGGATGTGCATCTTTAACTATAGAGTTGATCATTTTTGCTAATGTTACATTAGTTAAAATTTCTAAAGTTTACTTAATTTTCTTTACTCTTATTACATATGTACTAATGTTATTTTCTTACAAGGGTAGATATTTAAAGTGAGCGTAGTCCTTATTTGCATTATTTCCTACTACCTTTAGATGTTGGCCTGATGTGTGATAGGATTTGAGCTTATGTTACTTCATATCATATATTAGTTAAATGCATATTCAGATGAAACTTGAAATTTGTCATAATGTTTGGGTTAAAGATCAACAACATATTTCTTCTCTACCTTACCCTTTTGCTCCTTTTTATCAATTCACCATAGATTAGCTTCATTATGAATAATCATCTTAATTTAACTTTAGACTTAGGTTTAAGCATAATTCACTTTAAATAGAACAAACCATATTCAAAATCAAAGATTAACTATTAATCCACAGTGGCTCCCAACCACTAAATAATATAAATTTGTGAAACAATCCACTTATTATGCCTCTATTCCACTAAAGATAATAGGATTATCATAACCTAAAACTCATTCATTAGATTATATGAATTTATAAATGATTATTATTTCTTAAACACTAGGAACCACCTATGATACACTTTTAGGCATCAACAGGGAACACATTTTTTTGGTGCTAGAAGGAGGGTGCCTTAGTTAAATCTTTGAAGAGTTGTAACATCTTTGCTAATTCTGGTGAATTTTTTTCAAAGATTGATGTATTCTTTACATATTTGTGTTTATTTTAGCATATTTATATAAATATCATTGATTTTAGTGGTTTCAAACCAATCTTTATGATTATTTAGAGAAAGATATTCTTTGAAGATATATGAGTAATTGTGGTAAAGATAACTTAAGCTTTGTAAATCCATGGTGTTTAGGGTTAGTAATAGCCATTTTGTTCAAAGATTGGTTATATATTTGAAAATTTGAGTTTATCTGAGCTTGAAACATTTAAATATCATTCATACTTATGTGTTTGAACATGTCCTTGAGCTAATTCATTTCAAGATCAACATCCTTTGTCATTCATTATATATTTTTATGCAAAATTTACTTAATGTGCAAGTTGGATCATTGTTATTTTCAAAGATAATATTAAAACATCATATTTCAAATAGGGTTCAATGATCTCAAGATATAATTACTAAGGATAAGGACTAGGTCATGTTCAAAGACAAGGGTTCCTCTTCATTCATTAGAAGTTCATAGGAGAGCTGGGTGAGACAAAGGTAAGTGTAAACTTTCAAAGTCTCAACTAACTTCACCATTTCAGGGTACTCATGTGTTGAATCCCTATCAAGGTATGGCTTATCTAGGAGGTTCTTCAGTCAATGTGTCAGGCATGGTACATGACCTTCCTCAAAATCCTAAAAAGTAATTTCCTACTTTTAGTCATAATTCTATTGTAACTTCTGAAGAACACATTAAAAGTTTCAAAGTTGCTTTAATACTTTTGAATGTTATTTATGAAGATGTAGCATGCATGTTGTTTTCTTTTACTTTCAAATATGTTGCATATGAATAGTTCCCTAACCTTATTGAAAACTACATAACCAACTAGAATGGTTTTAATATTTACTTCATTGATTAGTTTGGCTAAATCATCAATCCTTATGTCCTTTGCCAATAGTTTACCATAGCTAAAGAGACTCAAATGAGCCCATAAGAACTTTTAATACTATATTCTAGAATATGTTCAATATAGCCATATCCCCTTAAATAGTTTATTAGGATTTAGCCTTAGATATTTATAAGGATGCTTTAGATCCCATGAATTCTAGATTTCTCAAAATATTTGTTTAGGTCATTAATACACTAGCCCTAACTTATGTTGAAGTTATGATCATTAATGATCAGATATAACCCCAACCTTAAAAGGTATACAATATTAATGACATTAATCCAAATTTGCCTATTTTTAATGTCATTCCCAATTCCATTCAAATTATGTCTACCTTTGATCAAATTCTAGTTCTGAACCAATTACCTTTGAGTCATGCACATCTTGGCCAAAACTTAGGATTCTTGAACAATGTTGTCAATATATCTCATCCATAAGACTAGAGAGATTTGATTCCTATATTTAGTATCAATACTCAATTTCATAATTTTGAGGTACCCCAGAATGAAAATGAATCTATCTTAAAATGGCTCAAAAACTAAACACTGACTTCTTTTAGTTGCAAATGTAAGTTAGAAATACTGGGCAAAACTCTAATAGGAACTTCTCTTTCCAAAGATTCAATAGGCCTTAAAACAAATTCCCAAATAGAAATAATAATAACCACAACAATGAATCATCTGCTAATAAAAATGTGCCTAACATAAATCTTAGTGAAATAGCTTTGCCTAATTATTGTAGAGTTCATTATACTTTAAAACATGGTGAATTAGATTGTCTAGAATTTTACAATGCTTTTGAAGATTTTCAAGAAGAGTTGAATAATTTTGAAGTTATACTTAATAAATATAATGGTGTAGGTACCTCAATTTATTCAAGGTCATCTAAATATCTTGATTCAACTCTCATGGTGGAGACGTTTGATTTTCCATTTCAAGAATAGAATGGGCCTGAGGATATCTCTGAGGAGATTCATGATTTTAAAAAATATATAAATAAGACCTATCCTCTAAGGAATAGGGAGTATAAATAACCTTTGACTACCTCAACTCCACCAAATAATTTTGACACTTCTCTTGATACTATATCAGACAACAATCCAAAGCCTCCTAAGGGAAGTACCTCTAAACTCGATGCTAATGCATCTAATTATTCCAATAGGATTGGATATAATATAGTGGAGGACATGAAAAATATCAAAGCTAAAAATAATTTGCATGAATTGACTCAGATTATATAATAAAGAGATTTTTTATTAGAATCTTTCTCTAAGAAGCCTGGTAAGTCTTGAAAGGTTGTGCATGCTAACATTGTAATACACCAATATCTCTAGTCTATGATAATAGATCTACCTTTGTGTCTATTGAGATGAATGAGTGGGAATATGATAACAACATTGTTCTCAAGTTATCATCAAACCATTACCCCTAAGGAAATGGAGTATCTAAATCAACAAATAATAAATTGATGAAAGCCATAAAGAAGTTTGTAGCTGATAAAATAAGAACATGGAATAAGCTACTTAAGTATGCCCTTTGGATAGATATAACTAGAGTTAAGCAAGATCTCAAGGCATCACCATTATTTTTCATATATGGTCAAGAAACTATATTCCCCATTACTCTCAATATGCCAACATACAGGTTCATGCAAGAGTACATGGAAGAGGATTAAGAATTTACAAGTTCAAGGCTACTTGACATCATATAAATGGAAGATGGAAAATGGAAGAAAGGAAGATTTTGCTAATTTTAGCAGACATCAAACCACAGTCAAGAGGTGGTTTGAAAAACATTCAAAGATAAATGTGTTTATACAAGTAGACCTAGCTCTTCTTTGGGATAAATCCTCAAAACCTAAAGGAAAGCATGGGAAGTTCACACCTTGTGAACTGGTCCATACCAAATTGTTGAAACCCTAGGAGATAAAACCTTCAAACTAAAATAATTACAAGGATTAGATTTTACATTGCCAAATAATGGGAAATACCTCAAGAACTATTTTTTTTCTATCCCACTTAAGTCTTCATGGAATGAACTGTAAGACTAGTTAAGGTTAGTGTAGGTAGGCTAGATTAGTTTCTTTCTTGTTCTCTCCTTCTTGTCCCTTGTTTGTACATAGTGTTTGTATATATTTATTTATTTTTTGTTTTTTTTATTTTCTTGTTTAATGTTTTTCCTTTTTTCTACTTTTCTCCTTTCTTAGAATAAGTCTTTTCAAGATAGTCTTTAGCTCAAGTTTTATCTAGTTGATCAAAAGGAACTCCACATATCAAGAATGGTGGTATGACTTCTTAGCATTGGTTGATCATGGTTTATTAAAGTATGAACTTAATGTTATAATTTGGAGAAACTAGTAAAGACTAATAGGTGGGTTAATTAGTCCTTGAGATTTTAAGCCTTGTTCCAATCTAAACTAGGTTTCAAGAAAGATTGTACATCTAGGATACAAGCTTGAACTATTAGAACATAGTCATGTTTGTACTTAATAAATATTATTGTCTGGGACAAAGTTTACAGCTAAGGATGATTGTCTAAAGATCAAACATTTGACCAAATCCCAAAGATTGTCTAACTTGGTTCCCAACCCTTGCTAGAAAGTCAAAAATGATCTAAAAAATAAAAAAATAGGAACTTATTGCAAAATTCAAGGACTATCTAAGTAAAGGTGATTTCGGTAATCTCCACTAGGGATACAGATGCCTAGATGGTAGTGGATAAAGGCCTTGAGTGGATTTAAAGGCATCTACATTGAGGCTATGGATGCCTAACTAGTAGTAGAGCAATGACCAAGCCTTCCCTGAGATAAATAATGATTCTTAATGAACATCTAAACATGTTATAAGTCAATGTTAATGGTTAAAGTCTTGAAATCTAGAAGATATTCCCTAAATTCCATGTCAAATAGTAAGTGGAATCAAAACACACACATAACATGACTGAGTTTCAATGTTTGGTCCTAATTTTACATTTTTAAGTCTTGTTTTAATCATGAATTGATCTTAGTAATGTTGCCTGATCAAGTGGAACAAGTAACCTAGTTATTAGTCTAAACCAAAGTCTCTGAATTCTAACATATTACTATGTTTTACCCAAAAGTCACCATTTATTGAGGTCAACATACCCCCATTTCTAAAAAATGGGGACCCTTGTTTTAAAATTTGAAAATTTGTACCTTAAAATTGAAAATTCACTTGATCAGAGTACCACTAGCATGTTTTTACATTGTCTTTATTTGAAGATCAATCACACCTAGTATGGCTAGCATATTTATTCATGACTCTAGTTTAATCTTATTTAAATTTTCTATAATTATATCTTTATGTTTTAGGTTGTAAGGTTGATGGAGTCCATTTGGAATGAACAATGTCTGGGTTTCATGATTAATGTTAATTTGGTCTTTTAATAACCTCTAGTCTATTGAAAATCAAATTGAATCCATGTTTAAGACTCTTGAAACCCTTATTCCAATTGCCCTAGCTCAAGACCTTTTAAATTTAATTCAAATTTATGTGAGAATAATTTACGTAGGAATACTTAATTATATCATAAACCTAGTTTATTTCTTATACTAAGGTTTATCATGTTTGTCAACACAACCAAACCTTGGTTTAAAAATTTATACTTGGTCCTATATGTATAAAAATTATTAAAAAATGCCTAAACCCCAAGTAGACCTGATCACAATCAATAATTGGGTAGATATAATGATTTGAATAGCATCCTTACCCTATGGTTATATTCTAGGAATCAAGTGTTTTCTAAATTCAATAACAACATCCCTATTAGTCAATTCAGACCTGGGATTTGAATGATCATGACTCTGATGAATAGGTTATGTGGGAATGCAACCACTACATATGTAGACCAATATTGGGTTCCCCTTATCTATTTCATGATTAATAAATGGATCACCCTTCCTTTAGGTGAGGTAACTATCATTATTCTACGTAGACAAATGTGTAATTATAAAGAGGAAAAAAACCCAATTTCATATGATGTCATACCTTCTTGATGCCCTTCTTGATACAACCAATATTTAAAACCTTAGGGAATGGTCACCTAGTGGAACACAAAAAATTTCACAATATTATTCCAAACTACACATATTCAAGTATAGAGATCACATCTAATTCATATGTGATTGTGTCTACCCAGCCCTTATAGAGGCCATCACAGGGATCTCAATGATGAGAATAAACCCCCTAATAAAGAATACTATTGAATATATGGGGGATATATGGCTATATCCAAATTATATGACCATCAAGATTGAAGGTACCCAATGCACCCCACTAAGGTTACCTATCTATATACCAATTAAACTAGTAGAATAAGAAGTGGCTCATCAAATATACAATGGAATAGATGGTATTTACAAGACCAAAAGGAAGTAATTGCTTCACACCCTCCCCATAACCATTGGTATAAATATTTTTGCATTATGGGATAATATTGAGGTTTCTTCCAAACATAGGGCATCCTTCAATTTATAAGTTGATGAGCTAAAGCAGTGGGATCCCCATGGAAAAGTTAAGGATAATTTGAAGGCCAAAGGTATAAATGTACCTTATGATCACTAGATTGGTTATTTTGACCTTATTTATACAAAAGAATCTTCATTCTTTGAGGTCACTAGGAGATTAAAAGAACACAACATTAAACCTAAATCTAGGTTGTTGAGGGAATAAAAAGGGGATGATAACATATGGTAGTTGGGGCCAAGATAATACCATTTGATAAGTAGTGTACCCACTAGACCTCCACTAGCCTAGATATAAATAGAGTCTAACTCTGAGGAATAAATTAAGCAAAGGCCAAAGGATAGAAGGCCTAATGAAATCATATCTTCTTTAGCACAAATAGAGGAACAAGGACCACCAGTGGAGGAGGCTCATATGGTAGCATTAGACTTTAGTGAGACAATTGAGGATGTTTTAAAAATGATATCACTAGCCTATAATTTAGATGATGAATAAATAGAGGAAATAAAGGAGGAAAATGGGAAATAAATATTTGATCTAGTTCCTGTGGATCCCCCCAAAAGAAAAGTTGAGATGGCCATGGTTCTATTAAAGACCAAGAAGCCCAAGGTGACTTTCACTCATCCTTTGAGTGAATTCAACCTATTTAGTGAATAAAATTTGATTCATGGTCTAATCATTCCAAAATGGTTCATCTATGGTAAATTTTATAAAGTACCTACTGCACAACACCCTTGGGCAATGATGAAGGCCATCAATGTCCCAGTGCATGAGGAGGTCAAGTTATGGATCCTAGATCTACATAAAGAAGATGAAAGAAGTATGGCTTCTCTAGGAGAGTCAAGTGAAACATATATGGAGATCCCTAAACCACAAGTTACTCAATCCTTAGTTGGTTTCAAGTTTGACCCAATAACTGCCAATTTACAAAGGGCCATAGAAAAGAATGTCATGATAGGGGGTGAAGAGATCACCTATCAAAAAGTGGATACATTCACTAGACTCTAATGGGAGTAAAAATGCCTAGGGAAAACTAGATATTTGAAGATAATATACTGGAATTAGCCCAAGCACAAGAAAAATAATTTCAAGCTACCCTCAAAGGCATGTAGCAACAATAGAAGAATTTGGAAAAACAAGTTATCTTATCAATCCCAAAGAACAAGTTCAAACAATTTGAGGACACTATGAATGATTTGTTCAGTTCCTTAAAATTAGCCAAGGCTAATAAAAATATAGTGAATAAAAAAAGTATCATGGTTACAATCCAAGTTGGCCAATGGTAGAGTTTAAGTTATCAAGTGAAGGATTTGATCAAAGACTTGACCAATAATCAAATCCCTGAGTTAAGAATAGTCAACCTAGCCCACATGAATATGGCTATGGATATATTAGTGGATAATATCAAGGCCTTGAGAAATTAGTCCAAGTAAATTGAGGACAATTCTAAGGATCTCAAATAGTAGGAATACAAGATGTTACACATATTGGACATCCTGATCAAAGAGCCCACCACACTCGGCCCATTGGGTCTTATCACTGATGAGGAGTTCAAGTATATAACTACTAAATTCATATAGAAAGTGATAAATTAAGGCCAAAGGAAGATAGGGGTAGATAATAAGAATATCATAAGATTTCTTTTATCATCTGAAAAGAAGATAGGAGATGCCAAAAGTATCAAACGAGCATTGGAAAGAGTTGAAAAGGATCTCAGGAGCCTAGAAGATCAAGAAAGGTAAATCTTTAAGAGACCTATTATTGACCTCTAGATTATTAATGAGTAACATTATAGGATGAAGATCCCATAGTGAAGGCAAAATACTGCATCATCCATAGGATCTCAAAGTTAGTTGAATTGGGAATATTCCTTTTGTAAATAAACATCTATAATATTTTTAAGAATAATATTCTTTTTATATAGGCATGTGCAACTTGTAAAGCACATTTCCTATTGGCTAATCATTTTAGAGTGTCCAAAAAAGGTTCTAGAATGTTTGTAAAAGGACATATATCCTTAATATTTGGCATGACTAACCAGCGTACCTCATGAATTATCTATATAAAGAGGTATTGTCAATTGTAAAAAAAGGAGGGAGTTTTTTGAGCCAAAACTATTTTTAACTTTTGATCAAATTAATATAATCAAGGAGTTTTGCAAAGTTTGTCCACATTTGATTGTGTGAATTAGAATCATGCATTTTATCTCATTTGTTTGGTCTAAATCTTAGATTTGAATGGTCCTTGTGAATTTTGGATGTGCATCATTAAGTGTAGAGTTGCTAATTTGTGATAATGCTAGATTAGTTGAAATTTCTAAGGTTTACTTCATTTTATTTAATCTTATTGAATGTGGTAATGTTGTTTTCTTGCAGGGGTAGATCTTTAAAGTGAACCTAGTCCTTATTTGTATTATTTCATACTACCTTTAGATGTTGGATTGATGTGTGATATGATTTTATCTTATGATAATTCATGTCATCAATTGGTTAAATGCATGTTCAGATAAAACTTGAACTTTATCATAATGTTTGGATTAAATATCAACAACATATTTATTCTCTACTTTACCCTTCCTTTTTCTCCTCTTTTATCAATTCAACATAGATTAGCTTCATTATGAATACTCATATTAGTTTAGATTTAGACTTGGGTTTAATCATAATTCACTTTAAATAGCATAGAGCATCTTCAAAATCAAAGATTAACTACTAAGCCACAGTGGCTTCCAACCACCAACTAATATAAATGTGTGAAACAATCCACTTGTTCTGCCTCTATTCCACCAAATATAATAGGATTATCACAACCTATAACTCATGCATTAATTTTTTGAATTCATTAATGAGTAGTGTTTCTTAAACATTAATAACCACCTATGATACACTTTCAGGCATCAACAACTCCTTAATTGACAAATCTCTTTATTTCAAATTCTAAAGTTTGCTTAAAACATTAGTCTAATAATATCTAGGTATAAATTTACCTTTGATTTTAACCACCATCATATCCCATGAGGTAATATTGTACTTACCTCTATTTACTCTATCATTTTTTACTACATACCACCATAGTGATGCATGTCCTTTCATCCTTGTCACAACAAACTTCACTCTTTTATCCTCATCTACATTCTCATAATAAAAGTACTTGTCTAGAGCATTTAGCTAATCTATCAAATCTTCTAAATTAAGAATTCCTTAATACATGGGAATTAAAATTGGGTTTTGGAACTTAATTTCATAATTTCCTTTATAAGTATTTTCTCTACACTTTCTTGCTCTTCTAATGCTGATGTGTCTTCTTGTGGTTCATGTTCATCATCACTGATGTAGCCTCCTATAGAACCTTTTATTTGTACCTTGTCCATTTTTTGCAAGTGTTATTTTATGTTTCTTAGATACATAATCATTTCCTCTCTTTTTTATTCCCTTATCTGACCCTTTTTAGAACCTTTAATCCTAAGTTCCATCTCACAAGCTTTTCCTCAATAGCTTGTTATTCTCATTTATTCAAATCTTCTTCATAGGTCTTTATTCCTCAACCTAATTTCAATCCTTGGGTCACCTTACATAGAAGTACAATAAAATCCTTTTTATCTACTTCTTTATCTTTGATATTATAAGATCTAATCCCACTTTTTTCCAAATTAAGTGGTCCACTTATTCATTCACTTCTTACTTCAATACCTTCTTGATAATCTTACAAATAGACCTATTAGGCCTAATTCTACCTCTTGAGGGATACAACCAAATTTAAGGTGAAAAACCTTGTATTATCTCATAATACAAGTCTATATTTATTAACAAAAACATATACACATTTATATATGGTCAAGACTTCAATTTCCAAGAAATATTGAACTAAATCTCTCTTTTCTACCTTATCCCAATGAACATCTACATCAATCTTACACACAGTCCTCTATTTTTGAATTCTCAAGGAATATTTAGATTCAATGAAACTTTTAATATATTAATATAATGATAATTTAACTTATTATATCTTTACACAAGCTCAAAATATTGGCTAAGTTACCACTAACCAAGAAAATTTGACTCAATTTTGATCTGCTACAGTAATGATTGTAGGCATGTTTTTTATTAAATAGGTATTAATCTTCTTAGATTACTTAAATATATTATTTAAGTATTAATAAATTTGTTTTTAAACTATCTATAGATATGATAAAACTATTTAATTTATTATTTTCTTAAAGAATTAGACTTCAATGGCAATTTTGCATTATAGGTATAGATGAATCTAATTTGCCTACTTGGAAGGATGTTGGCTTGATTAAACTATAAAATGGATTTAATAACCTCAATAAATTATTTTAAAATGGTATTTCAATGAATAAAAACTTTCACATGAGGTTTAGACATAAACATCGAGGCAAACATAATCAAGTTTCACTTTCTCAGTTCTTCTCGGTATCAACCTATAGGAAATACAAAACTCAATCCTTTATAAAAAGAGCCACAAAGTGGATTTGGTCATGAAACCAATTGAATCACCTTAAAATATATCTCTATTATATATACCCAAAATTTATATGGATTTTAATAGTTTGGTCTTAAGTTATAAAAAAATTTATCCAAAAAACCCTGACTTAGGGTTTTCACTATCAATACAGGACCCAAGAGCTAAAAAAGGAATATTCATAGTTTAATGAATATTTTAAAAAACTAAAAATTGTTAAAAAATCTTAAAATCCTTATTCAACTTATACATTTGTCAATTTGAACTCATATAATGAGATCATAGTTCATATGACTGTAAGTGAAAAATAAGGGTTTTGTAAGGTTTCAACAATAAGGACTTAACTTAAAACACATATTCACTTCAATTTGCATTGAATAAAACTTAAGAATATAATAAATATAAATATACAAAGGTTAAAAAACTTATATCCCTTCATTTGACAATAAAATTACACTTTCCTTCACATACAAACCCCTATTTTATATGGATTGATTGTCATTCTGCCTACAGTCATGAAGTTCTTCAACTTTTAAAGCTTAATCTGAACTTAGATATATCCTCCTTTATATGTTTGATAGTTATAAATTATCTCAACTTCGTACATGTTTTTTTTTACCCAAATATTCTCTAAACAACTTTGATAAGCTTAGCAAAATACATTATTTAGTTTCTCTTACATTAGACAAGATTGAATTTAAAATTTTTACCTAGAATTTTACATTTACAAACATATTTATTCCTTTATAAACTCATAATTTAATTATAAAAAACCCAAGTATCACCTCCTAGATATCATGATATTTAACATACTAAAAAATCCTAAAATAGACCAAAATGAATTTAAAATTTCATATTATGATTTTGGCAGGAAAATCTAATAACACTACTAAATGAATCCTAAAACACTACTGAAGCATGATTTTATATTCTTGTTGACTAAATGAGACTCCTAAATCATCTTAACACCTCTAAATATTGAAATTGACTTTAAACCATGATGCACCCACATCAAACTACCAACCTTGAAAACTTTCATGAGCTGCTACTCATGATTCAATGTCTTTCTTTATGCTTATCATGCTTTATTATCTGTAGATGTTCTTAAAATATCTTATTTTTCTTCTTTTCAATCATTATTCCTTTTTAAATTTCTCCAATATCCTCCTCTTGGATCCCAAGGTCTACTTACTTGTTATATGCATTTTTTATCTTCACTAGTGCAATAAGTCCATTCCACTTGGATACATTCATTTAAAATTTTGAAGTGGGTTCTCTCCAAAGATTTTATAAATAATATAATTAGATAAATTTATACTGATCTTCCATAAAAATACATCAAATTTATCTTTAATTTCTTGTATCTTCTATATGGTATGATTGTCTACAAAATCAAAGTATATCCTTCATTCATCCTTATAATTTTTATCTTTAATCTTTCTCTACCTTTCCTTATTGTAACTTCACCTACACATGGCAAAAACATATCATAAAAATAAACTTGTTCATTAGGTCCTTGAGACCTATTTATTGTCACCAAGATGACTACCAAATAACTTGAAAGAAGAACTTCTTAGATTTTTGACTCTCCTTTTCTTCTTCACATGGGTTGTCTCTTTCATCTACAACTTACTCATAACTATTTATAACCTCAATTAGAGGGTTTTCACATTAAATATTCTTATTATATCTTATACAATCTCCTATTCCTCATTCTCATGCTACTTACCTGACACTTTTTATTTACCATTGCCTTTTGTGGTAATCTCTTTTAGAAAATTTACTTCTGTAATAAACTCTCTTGGAGTTGTGTTATTTATTGACAATAATTCATTTTAAATTTCATAAGTCTCCACATTCACATACTCATTCAATAAAATATGATTTTATAAATGTAAATCAATTAAATCAATGGTTACATCTTCCTCTCTATATTCATTTACCTATTGTAAAATTTGTCATCCCCCTCTGTTTCTTCTATTTGTGGTAGGAACTCTTTGTTGTTTGTCATTAATACCTTATTATTGCATTTCACTAATGTTCCTTCTTCATTTAGTGGGATAATTATATGTTTATCTCCTTTTTCAAAAGTATAAGTATTTTTATTTCCATCATGGAAAACTTTCATATCATACTACCATGGCCTACCTAAAATAATATGACAAGCATCTATTTGTACTATGTCACATAGTACCACATTTTTGTAACTTATAATCTAAAACTCTACTCTAAATTATTCATTCACCAAAATTTTATGTCCATTTTGTAAATAGGACACTTTATAAGTATTAGGATGAAATACTTTTTAAAATTTAATTTGATAACCATCTAAACATACATCAGGTTGTTAGTACTCCCACTCTCAATAATGACTTGACAACACTTACCTTTCACCTTGCATGTATTCCTAAATAAGCTTTGTCTTTTTACTAATTCTGCATTTTCCTCCTTTATCTTAAGAAGCACCTTATCCATCAATAATAACCTTATCCATTTAGATTCTTTATTTGACCCTATAATTTCTTCATTCTCATCTTGAAAAATCTAATTAGTATGATCTCCTTGAACATAATTTAGGCATTCATAAGGTTTATGACCAAATTTATAGCTTGTATTATACCTACCCCAAAATAAACCTTCCTTACCTTATGAATATAATTTCCTTTTATATAAATACTATCTGTTTGAGATTTGAGCTTGATTTAAAGGGGTGATATCTTTCTCTTCATAAATCTGGATGATCTCACCATGTTGCCTTTTTTTTTGAAATAACTACTCATCTCGTAAAATCTTGCTTAACTTCTCTACTTTGAGTGCAAGATGATAAGCTTCTTATACTGTTATAATGGATAATAGAGAAATTTCATCTTTAATATATTAATTTTAAACCATTGACATACCTAACTAATTTATCCATGTTTTTTTCAATATGACTTGCCCTTATGATTAGCTGATAGAAATTTTTAGTATACTCCCTAATTAAAAAACCTCTTTGTTTCAAATTTTTAAGTTTCCTAAAAAGGTTAGTCTAATAAACTCTAAGTATAAACTTACCTATTATTTTAGCCACCATCCTTTCTTATAAGGTAATATTTTTCTTAGCTCTATTTACTCTATCATTCTATATTACATCTCACCATAGTGATGCATATCCTTTCAACCTTATCATAACAAACTTTGCTCTTTTATCATCATCCACATTCTCAAAATCAAATTACTTGTCTAGAGGACTTATCCAATCTATCAATTATTATACATTAATATTTTCATCATACATGGGAATTAAAATTGGGGTTTTGAACTTACCTTCATAATTTCCTTTACAAGTCCTTCCTCTACACTTTATTTCTCCTCTAATGTTGATGTGTCTTCTTGTGGTTCCTCATCATCATCATTGATGTAACCTCCTATAGTACCTCTTATTTGTACCTTTTCCACTTCTTGTAAGCATTATTTTATGTTTATCAACACCATCATCATTTCTTATTCTACGAATTTCCTTATCTAACCTTTTTTATTGCCTTTAATCCTAAGTTCCATCTCTACAATTTTTTCTCAACAACTTGATATCCTACTTTCTTTAAATCTTCTTCAGAAGTCTTTATGCATAAACCTACTTTCTCTCCTTAGGTCACCTTTACTGGAAGTAAAATAAAATCATAGTTATCTACTTATTTATCTTAGATATTCTAATATCTAATACCACTTTGTGTCAATGTGGTCCACTTACTCATTCAACTCTTACTTTAATACCTTCTTGATCAACTTACAAATAGACCTATTAGGCCTAATCCTACCTCTTGAGGGATGAAACTAAATTCAAGGTGAAAAAAATTGTATTATCTATTAATACAAGTCTATACTAATTAAAAACAACATATACACCTTTATATAATGTGAATACTTCAATTTTGAATAAATACTAAACTAAATCTCTCTTTTTTGCCTAATCCCAATGAAGACCTATAATAGTCTTACACACAAACCTATGTTTTGGAATGATCAAGGGATATTTAGATTTAATTACAATATTAATGGATTAATATAATGATAATTGACCTTATTATATGCTTAAAAAAGCTTAAAATATTGGCTAGGTCACCACTAAACAAAAAAACTTGACCTAATTTTGATCCACTATAGTACTGGATATAAGCATGTTTGTTCTTGAATAGGTATTACTCTTATTGGATTCCTTAAAAATATTATTTAATTATTTATAAAAAATTTAAAACTATATATCTATATGAGAAACCAATTTCCTTAATTGGTTTCTTAAATAATTAGACTTCAATAACAACTCTACTTTTTAAGTCTAGATGAGTTTAATCTACCTACTTGAAACGCTGTTGGCTTGGTTAAAATATAAAATAGATTGGATCACCTAAATAAATTATTTTATAATTATATCCTAATTATTTAAAAAATTTAGCATGAGGTTTAGACATAATTATCAAGGCAAACATAGTAAACTTTCACTTTCTCAGTCTTTCTCGGTATCAACCTATAAGAAACACAAAACTCGATCCTTTATTAAAAAAAAGCCACAAAGTGGATTTTATCATGAAAATATTTGAATCAAATTATAAGATTTATATATAAAATATACCTAAAATTTGGATGGATTTCAAAAATTTAGTCTCAAGTTATAAAGTTTTTTGTACAAGAAACCCTAACTTAGGGTTTTCACTATCAATATAAGACCTGAGAGACAAAAAATGATTGTTCATAAAGTTTAATTAATATTTTCAAAAAATAAAAATTATAAAATAATATTAAAATACTCTATAAACTTATAAAATTTTCAATTAGAACTCAAATAATGAGATCTATGTGTATATGATTGCAAGTGAAAACAAGGGTTTTGTAAGGTTTAAACAACATGAACTTGACTTCAAGAACATAATCACTTAAATTTAAATTAAATGTCACTAATTCAGAAATATATATATATATACACACACACAATGGTTTAAAGAATTATATCCCTTTATTTGATAAAATAATTACACTTTCCTTCACATATAAACCCCTATTCTACATGGACTGACTATCATTATGCCTATAGTCACAAAGTTCTTCCAATTTTAAAGATTGTTATGACCATGGATATATCCTACTTGATAGGTTATATATTTATTAGTTATCCCAAATTGTTACATGTTTATTTTTTATCCAATGATTCTCTAAGAAACTTTGACAATCTTATCAAAATACCTTATTTAGTTTCTCCTATGTTGGACAAGACTGAGTTTAGAATATTTACATAAAATTTTACATTTACAAACATATTTTTATTGATTTAAATACTCCGAATTTAATTATACAAACCCAAAGTATCACCTCATTGATAAAATTATCTTTAATACACTCAAAACTCATAAAATATGCCAAAATGGATTCAAAATTTCAAATTACGATTTTGGTAGGAAAATCTAATGACACTACTAAATGACTCCTAAAATACTATTTTATCATGGTTTAAGCTTTCTATTGACTAAATGATACTAATAAATCCTCCTGACACCCCTAAATACTCAAATTGACTTTGAACCATGATGCACCTACATCAAAATGGTGGGACTTTATCATGGGTTAAGATTGTGTGTTAAAATGGCAAGGCATTTCCATCTATTGTGTGTTAAAATTAAGGGATTTTACACATTTTTAATGGCTTAAATTTTTTTATAGGTGTCATGATAATATTAATCTAATTTTTTAAATATTATTTTATTAATTAAAAATATAAGGTTAGAGGTTATCTCCAAATTATGTGTGTGTGTGTGTGTGTATTTATATCCTATTGTAAGCAAGAATAATATTTTTAAAAATAACTCATAATTTAAAAAAATGAGGTAACACATAAAACATAAAATATATTTCCAGATTATATCTATATATATATATATATATATTTATATCTAATTTTCCCTATCAGGCACATAAATTCTACCATTATATCTCAAAATCCCATCATTCTCAAATTAAAATCCTTTGTATATATGATCCTCTAAATTTTTAGCTAATGATTTATTTACCTATTTGTATAATTCATCTTTGGGCAAGAATTTTACTACCTAATCTCAAAAATTATTTCTTATAGTGATTAATTTTGTAACATACCTTCTATGACTAAGGGCATTGATAATTATATTGTCTTTGCCTTAATGTAACTAATGTTAAAATCACAGTTGATAAGAATTATAACCATTCAAT